>JAWNNU010000827.1:0-18266 GCA_035044585.1 Scaptomyza polygonia | reverse complement strand
ATGTAGAATCCTCTAAAATTTGGATGCCAAACCCACCCAAGCCGCCGATGTAATTTTCCTATCTAGATTTAGATTTTCTATAAAAAGCCATATTGTTATTTTTATCAAATACGGTGCAGCGCCATCTAGTTTGATCTTTTGCAGCCTATCAATCGATAAGTAAACACTTGTGTCCGTTTATTACCTAGATGGCGCTGCATGGTCGCTTACTCTGTGTATTTACGCAATTATCGTGATTGCGTAAGGATTAGCAAAATGTATACAGCTAAGATATACTAATGACTATGCGCTGAGGCAGTACACTTTTCTGATCACTATCGTTCTGTGAACATCTGTTTTTGCCATTCTTGCTTGATCGCTTACATACAAACACATGTCATATTGCACTCGTTTTGGCATATTTTTAAGCGTTGCCAGACAAGCTACACCTACGCATGGAAATGCAATGTATATGCTATGCTCGAAATGTGTAAGCGCCTCAACATTTTACGCGTAATATTTTATTCTAATTTTTTGTTCTTGCACACTTTAAAAGGAACGTTTAAATCGAAGGCTCCAAAACGCGCCAAATTTTGCGTTGCTAGAGTTGCCAGTAAAACAGAATTTTATTTGTTTGGCTGCTAACCACACCAATACATAGAATTGCAACGCAAATTGTATTCTCAAGTCCTGTTACATTTTGCGCCTTTTTCTCTTTGCTCTCCTCTCCCACAATTTGAAACGAACGCTGTAATCGAACGCCGCAAATTTCGCCAATTAAGAAAACTTAAATTGCATTTAAAGTTCCCATCTAATTAAACAAATATTACTTTAAATTAAATATAATGTAACTTTATAAGGAAATTGTGAGACATTTTAAATTGAATAATCGCGACTGAATATTGTGTGTGTTGACATACATATGTATATGTCGGGTCTTATATTTATGGACGACACTGTAGTAGAACATTCTGGTTACTATTGGCGACTGCTTTACTCTATTATTCGCCAGATGGTCAGCTTAGTTTGATGCAGCTGTAAGGACATGTTGTGTAAGGTTCTAAGTGGCGTACGTGTCCCAAACAAATTTTGACTTGGGTTTGAAGAAAGAGTTACGCAGGAGGTAATTGTTGTGCGTGTAATCTTGAGTCACTGAGAGGGAAAGAGATAGCAGTACTGTTACCGTTTAGGCTGAAAGAATGTGTGTAAGAAAGGTTGCATTGAAGATGAAAAAGCAGGATTATTAACGTTTGGACAGGCAAAGTGAACACAGTGCACTCAAGATTTCTCGCCATAGGCAATTAATAATAAATAACTAAAATGAGTGATAATCAGCAAGAAAACTTTAACCTTAACTTGACATCAGAATTGGGATCAGTACCAACTCCTGCATTCTCTGCAGATCAGTGGCGTGTTATTTTGGATATGCAGAATCGCAATTTCATGAAAATGTGCAAAGCTATGCAGGCGTCTGCGCGTCCGAAAAATCATGTGGTTTTACCAAAATTTAACCCTGAAGCGACTGAGGCGAATGCAACTCAATGGTGTGCAACGGCAAGCATAATTATGGATGAGCAGCCGGTTGATGGAAGCGCGCTTATTGTGTTGTTGAGCAGTTCTATGCAGGGCAGTGCTTCAACGTGGCTGGCACAAATCTGTTATCCCGGCATCAATTGGGAACAGTTCAAAGAATTGTTTGTGCATCGTTTTGAAATCAAGGAAACTACAGCAGCTACATTCTTGAACCTGCTGCACAGTCGTCCAGAGTCCAACGAGTGCCTCGCACTATACGCAAGCCGCATGGTTAATTCTCTAACCTCAAAATGGCGAAACATGGACGCATAGGAGATAGCTGTGTCGACTGTGCTTGCGCACATGGCAAATTTCGACAGTCGTTTGCAGCGCACGGTGTTTTCTTCCAATGTACAAACGAGAAGCCAACTTCAAATGGAACTGAAGGCGTTTTCATTTGATAAAAAGCGCAGTGCTGGAAGTTCCGAAGGAGCTAGTGGTGACTACAAGCGAGCAAAAATTGTGTGCCACTTATGCAAGACAACAGGGCACAAAATGGCAGATTGTAAACTCAAACGTTCTGGAACTGAAAATAAACCGCAGCGAGACTTGAGGGGTGTACCCTGTTACCGATGTGGTCAACTTGGGCATCTGGCAAATCGTTACACGAGGAAGGCAACAAAATCTGAAGCAGTTTCCGAGAAGAAGTGTAACCAGTGCTCTGTGTCCGAGCCAAAGGGAGTTATGACACACCGAGGTGAGATCTTTCAAATTTGTTTCGACTCCGGAGCGGAATGCTCGCTTATTCGAAGCAGTGTTGCCGATAAATTGGATGGAAAACATAAATATCCAGGCTATTTACGACAAAACTAGATTCGATAAAAATAAATCAGCTGTCATTAGACATAAGATTGGTGATTATGTCCTATTGAAAAATTAAGAACGGCATCAGACCAAGTTGGATGCAAAGTTTAGAGGACCACTTTTGGTTAGTGAAGTTTTAGAAGGTGACAGGTACATTTTGAAGTCGTTGCATAATAAGAGGACGTATAAATATTGCCATGAAAATTTGAGAAAGATGCCAGATGGTTATGTTCCTGAGGAATTGGAATGCCCGCCTGAGATTTGTTACCATTATTGTGACATATCCGTGTGAGAGGATATGTTGTGAGATATCCGTGTGAGAGGATATGTTGTGTGATGCAAATTGTCCATTTATGATGTGGTTAGTTGCAATGAAGTTGAAATAACCTTGGACATGGCAATTTTTGTGAATGGCGGAAGTGATTTGAGTGGAAATAACCTGGCGAACGTATAATTGATGCATTGTTGTGGCATGGTAATATTTAGTCGATATTTGAAAATATGATTTTGAGATTAGAGATACTTCCGTCATTCGGCAAGCACAAGTGAAAAACGAAAGTTGGAACATGGCGTGTGGCGCTCTTGACAGACTTATGCTCACAATCAAAAGGAAATCATAGAGAAATAACGAAAGTCGAATGTTGAACCTTTATATGCAACTGACTAAAATGTTAAGATATTCAAATAAGTAATAAAACAATATATTAATATTGAGATAATAAATGATAATTTAAATTGAGAAATGTAAACAGAAATAGCATTGGAATAACGTCTGTTAATTTAATTTTGGATTGATATGAGTATAGTCTGTGGATGTTATAGAGTACACGAGGACGTGTAAGTGTCAGTATGGCCGTGTCGGGTCTTATATTTATGGACGACACTGTAGTAGAACATTCTGGTTACTATTGGCGACTGCTTTACTCTATTATTCGCCAGATGGTCAGCTTAGTTTGACGCAGCTGTAAGGACATGTTGTGTAAGGTTCTAAGTGGCGTACGTGTCCCAAACAATGTTTGACTTGGGCTTGAAGAAAGAGTTACGCAGGAGGTAATTGTTGTGCGTGTAATCTTGAGTCACTGAGAGGGAATGAGATAGCAGTACTGTTACCGTTTAGGCTGAAAGAATGTGTGTAAGAAAGGTTGCATTGAAGATGAAAAAGCAGGATTATTAACGTTTGGACAGGCAAAGTGAACACAGTGCACTCAAGATTCCTCGCCATAGGCAATTAATAATAAATAACTAAAATGAGTGATAATCAGCAGAAAACTTTAACCTTAACTATTTGAAAATTATTCAGCAGCATTTATTGATGGAATCCCTTGCACAAAAGTTAACACAGGCGAAATGATCATTAGATTGATTGACCCTAACAAAACGGTGCATAGGCGTCCATATCGACTGAGTCCTAATGAAAAAGAAATTGTACGTGAACGGATTAATGAATTGTTAAACTGTAACATCATTCGACCTAGTTGTTCTCCCTATGCCAGTCCTATATTATTGGTTAAAAAGAAAAATGGATCAGACCGCCTTTGCATTGATTATCGTGAGCTAAACACCAATACGGTTTCTGATAGGTTTCCTTTGCCACTTATTAATGACCAAATTGCTCGACTCACGGGTGCAAAGTATTTTACGTGTTTAGATATGGCTAGCGGGTACCATCAGATTCCCATTCACCCTGATTCTATTGAATCTACTGCGTTTGTGACACCTGAAGGGCAATACGAGTATTTGGCAATGCCATTTGGTCTAAAGAACGCTCCGTCCGTTTTCCGTTTTAAACGCTTTGGGAAACCTAGCACATTCCTACGTAATAGTGTACATGGATGATATCATGGTTATATCACCAACCATAGAATTGGGCCTTGAGAGATTAAAGGTTGTGTTAGATGTGCTGACTGTGGCTGGATTCTCATTCAATATTGCAAAATGTGGGTTTCTTAAAACTGTACAGTATCTGGGGTATGAGGTGCGAGCTGGAGAGGTGAGACCTAATCCGCGAAAAATTCTTGCGCTAAGTTCTTTGGCACCGCCACCAACAATTAGTAGTGTGAGACAATTTATTGGATTGGCGTCTTATTTCCGTAAATTTGTGCCTCAGTTCTCTCAATTATGGGGCCGATATATTCACTAACTTCGAGCAAAAACGTTTTTAGTTGGAATGATGAATTGAAAGCAATTAGAAAGAAAATCATTGCTGCTCTCACAAATGAGACAGTGCTTACAATATTTGATCCTCAGTATCCGATAGAACTACACACAGATGCAAGTTCTCATGGCTATGGCGCTATGTTAATGCATCGGATCAATAGCAATCCTCACGTAGTGGAATATTTTAGTAAAACAACTTCATCTGCTGAGTCCAGATACCATTCTTATGAATTGGAAACATTGGCAGTAGTTGAGTCTGTTAAGCATTTTCGGCATTATTTGCTTGGTCGTGAGTTTATTGTGTATACAGATTGCAATTCTCTCAAAGCATCGCGAACAAAGATGGATCTAACACCAAGGGTACACCGCTGGTGGGCATATTTACAGTCTTTTGATTTCAATCAGAATATAGAGAAGGAAAGCGTATGGCGCACGTAGACTTTTTGTCAAAAAATCATGTACAAGAGGCGACTGAAAATCAAATGTGTAAACCCGAAAAGCGTGTAAATTTGGCTGAAATCCCTAGTGATTGACTTGCCGCTGAACAACGGCAGGATTCTGAAATTAAAGACATTATAAATAAACTTAACAGTAATGAATTGACTGACGATGTTGCACAAACTTATGAATTGAGAAAAGGCGTTTTGTTCCGCAAAATTCAAAGAAATGGAAGGACACGATGTTTGCCCGTGGTGCCGCATCCATTTCGATGGTCCGTGATAAATCAAGTTCACGAATCGATCATGCATTTGGGATGGAAGAAGACGCTTGACAAGACCTACATTACTGGTTTGTTAAAATGAACAAATATGTTAAAAAAATTTGTCGATAGTTGCATCACATGCAAAACAGTGAAGAGTTCATCTGGTAAAATGCAAATTGAGTTAAACCCGATCCCAAAGTCGAACATTCCATGGCATACGGTGCATATCGATATTCCAGGATAGCTTAGTGGAAAGAATGACCTTAAGGAATATGTAATAGTGCAAATCGATGCTTTCACTAAATTTGTTTATTTGTTTCATACTCTTAAATTAGATACCGATAGTTATATAAACGCAATGAAATCGTCTACATAAAATTGGTGATTATGTCCTATTGAAAAATGAAGAGCGGCATCAGACCAAGTTGGATGCAAAGTTTAGAGGACCACTTTTGGTTAGTGAAGTTTTAGAAGGTGACATGTACATTTTGAAGTCGTTGCATAATAAGAGGACGTATAAATATTGCCATGAAAATTTGAGAAAGATGCCAGATGGTTATGTTCCTGAGGAATTGGAATGCCCGCCTGAGATTTGTTACCATTATTGTGACATATCCGTGTGAGAGGATATGTTGTGAGATATCCGTGTGAGAGGATATGTTGTGTGATGCAAATTGTCCATTTATGATGTGGTTAGTTGCAATGAAGTTGAAATAACCTTGGACATGGCAATTTTTGTGAATGGCGGAAGTGATTTGAGTGGAAATAACCTGGCGAACGTATAATTGATGCATTTTTGTGGCATGGTAATATTTAGTCGATATTTGAAAATATGATTTTGAGATTAGAGATACTTCCGTCATTCGGCAAGCACAAGTGAAAAACGAAAGTTGGAACATGGCGTGTGGCGCTCTTGACAGACTTATGCTCACAATCAAAAGGAAATCATAGAGAAATAACGAAAGTCGAATGTTGAACCTTTATATGCAACTGACTAAAATGTTAAGATATTCAAATATGTAATAAAACAATATATTAATATTGAGATAATAAATGATAATTTAAATTGAGAAATGTAAACAGAAATAGCATTGGAATAACGTCAGTTAATTTAATTTTGGATTGATATGAGTATAGTCTGTGAATGTTATAGAGTACACGAGGACGTGTAAGTGTCAGTATGGCCGTGTCGGGTCTTATATTTATGGACGACACTGTAGTAGAACATTCTGGTTACTATTGGCGACTGCTTTACTCTATTATTCGCCAGATGGTCAGCTTAGTTTGATGCAGCTGTAAGGACATGTTGTGTAAGGTTCTAAGTGGCGTACGTGTCCCAAACAAATTTTGACTTGGGCTTGAAGAAAGAGTTACGCAGGAGGTAATTGTTATGCGTGTAATTATGAGTCACTGAGAGGGAAAGAGATAGCAGTACTGTTTCCGTTTAGGCTGAAAGAATGTGTGTAAGAAAGGTTGCATTGAAGATGAAAAAGCAGGATTAACGTTGTAACGTGCACAACAGTAATGTTTCGGCAATTCCCTGTCTACTATACGGTTCCGGCCGTGCTCAGGGCAATTGGGGTGGGATCTTCGGAAATGCCTTGACATACGCGTCAATAGAATAAAAAGTCGTAGACAGATACGGTAGAAATAGGAGAACCAAAGTCAATCGACTTTCGCCCAAGAGATATGTAGCGTGAGAAGAACTATGGTGGATATGTTCTTCTGTCTTGACCCTCCCTACCTGTAGAATTAATCAAATCTTCATAATTCTACCCTTTAAATGTTTGTGTGTGATAAGTGATCAGGAGCCCATTAAGTAATACGTTAATTCATCGGAATTCTTAAAAAGTTTAATTTAAACGAATTAAGTGAGGCCTTCATGGCTGCTTACAACTATCTTCACTCTAATTTATGACAGATTGAATTTAATTAAACACTATTCATAATTATAACTACTAGCGTTTCAAAATTTATATTTAAGTAGACTATTGAATTGCGATGCGTATTTTGTTGTAAAAGTTTCTCGATCTTTTTGTCGATGTCAGCAGGCCTGATGACGAAGAGGTGTCTGTGGAGTTTTATATTATGTGTATGGGTAGAGATGTGTAGAAATGTATGTTATGTACAACAAAACGCGCATAGCTTTAAAATAAGTCGAAGAAAATTATAAGTATAGATATTCAAAATGTTAAAGATAATTAAATTCAAACTTATTCCGAGGCGATACAAGAACAAAAGTTCTGTGAACGGTGGTGCTAATTAAACAATTTCCCTTCTATGCCGTCAGCTTCAATACTGGCATCACGAGCATCCCGCAGACTTTCGTGACCAACGCACAGCAATTTGGTTGCCGTGAAGATATTGCAGGTTAGGTTATGCGGTGGCCGGGGGGGGTTTATTCTTTAACGCATGGTCGGCTTCCTCACGCACTAGGGCTCTTCATAAGACGTGTTTTCAATCCAAGGTGTATTCTCGCTACTTATGCGGACAAATATGCGGCTCCGTTCCTTTTTGCATCCGCATGTCCAGATCAAAAGAATACGGCAAGGTCTCACTCCTTCGCAAACTCGTGCGACACGGTGTGGCGGGGGCGGCGACACTGGTCGGTGCTGACCAGAGTAATCGTGGGCACATGCACACCAAGCCACCACAAGAGGCTCTAGTGTTACTTTTAGCCAAGCATCCAAGTGGGGGAGTTTGCAGCCACGAACCAAAATATTCGCAGAAGCAAGCTTGGCTTGGGCGTCCGATACGGCAGAAAGCAACTTATACTGCAATCTGGGTAGTATAGTGCTGGATGCCTCCGGATTAAACCATTATTCCACGAATTGCCTTAACTCCACGAGGGAAGCGCACCTTTTTTTTTCTTTTTATTCACAACGCTGCTATTCGCTTTGAAAGTCAGGAAAAAAGTAAAGTTGGTCGCCAATGCAAAAAAGTTTCGTTGCCGGCGCAAATTGCAATCCAGAGTTGATTTTGATATTCTAACAGAGCATTAACAGTGGCGATCTAGCCCACTTGCATTTGCGATCAGCTGTTTGGGGCTGCCAGACTGCTACCAGGGGCACTCCTGCTAATTGGCAAATGAGATCAGCTGCCGTTTGGGAGCTGGAAACTGCGTCGACTGTTGCTTATTTAAATGCAACAGTAGCCGCTATAATTTTAATTTGTTTAAATAAATCGCACCCTTACACCACAGGTTTAATCTTTAACCACTGGGGAAAGATAAAAGCTGAAAATAAATCAAAAAGGGTGTGATGTCATCGGTTACCACAGGTCCTTTGCATGGAATCGACCCAATTCCTTGCTATTAAGGTCTTCAACTAAATAAATCGACTGGCCAAGCTTTGATTTAATGCGCACTTTAGTGCCTACTGGAGCTAATTTCGCATTAAAATTAGTTGCTGCATTGCTTAAAGCAAAGTTTCGTTTAATAACTTCTTGGCCCACGTCAAACAATCGAGGGCGTGTACGCAAATCGTATGTACGCTGGTTTTTCTCATACGCTTTGGTCAAATTCTTTTCAATGTTTGATCGGATATGCTGAAACTCATCGGTTCGATTCAGCGGTTGTGTACCATCGCTTAGTGCGTTCAGGTTTCTCAACAACTTTGAGTCCTGGCCATGCACAATCATATATTGGCAAATATTATACGATAAGGCGACATTCCAACAGACTGATGAAGTGAATTGCGTAAAGCACAATTGACACTGGGTAAAAATACGTCCCATGCTCGCTGATCGGTACGAACGTAGGCCCTTAGAGCTGCGTTTATTGACCGATTTACCCTTTCAGCTGAGTTTGACTGAGGGGCATATGCTCCGGTGCATATGTGTTGAATGCCAAACTGAGAAATAAATGTGGAAAAATCATGGCTTTTAAACTGAGTGCCATTATCGCTCACAATTATCTCGGGCACTCCAAAGCATGTAAAAAGCTCATTTCTCAAATAATCAATTCCTACTTGCGAATTAAACTTCTTTATTGCTTTAAGGAACGTGAATTTTGAAAAATGATCAAGTACGATTAAAATGCCAACATTTCCTTTTTTCGTACGCGGAAATGGTCCAATAAAATCTATATACAATCTTTGAAAGGGTCTCTCACTGGACACTTGAGTACCCATGGGCGGTTTTAAAGCTCATGTAGGACTTGGTTGTCTAACAAATATCACAGTTGCCTATATATCTACGCACATCGATAACCATTTTAGGCCAAAAGAATCTTCGCCGAATTCGCTCTAAGCATTTGGCAATGCCACAATGACTAGACGAAGGCTGATCATGTATGGAACGAATCACTTGTTCACGCAGTGAATCTGGAACGTATAATTTCCAACAATCTTCGGGATCCTTATTTTCATAAAAGGAGCTACGTCGATATATAAACTTATCTATGACCTACACATCTGGAAGATTAGCTTTCAGATAGTTGTCTTTCAGCTTGCAATATTCTTGAGTCTGAAAGGCGTCAGAATCTAAATTGATCTCTGGGAAAATATCGACACTGAGGGTGGCAATGTCGTCAACTTCTTCAAAACAACGCGATAGCGCATCAGCTACTACATTGTCACTTCCTTTTCGATGCTCAATACTGAAAGAAAATCCTTGCAATTTAATTGCCCATCGCGCTAGTCTGCCACTTAAATCAGCTTGGTTCATTAGCCAACGAAGACTTGCGTGGTCGGTTACAACTTTAAAAGGCTGTCCCTCGACATACATACGAAACTTTTTGATCGCTATTACGACAGCTAAACATTCAAGCTCGGTAACTGTATAATTACGCTGGGCTTTATTTAACTTTTTTGCGTCTTCGGCACTGGAAATTCATCCACAGCTTGTATTTTATCAGGGTTAACTTGCAATGTACCTTCTCCAACGACATAGCCAAGATAATCTACTTTATTTAAGCAAAATTGACTTTTCTTAACATTTATCGCTAGTCCAGCTATACGCAACTGTGTAGAGACAGTTTTTAAATGCTCTATGTGTTCGTCAAAGCTAGAAGACATAACTAAGAGATCGTCAAGGTATACTAAGACGTGAGATTTCAACTGATACGGAATGACTTGGTCCATTAATCTGCACATAGTTTGTGGAGCATTAGTGAGGCCGAAAGGCATCCGCTTAAACTCGTAAAGGGGTCGATTTGGAATAGTGAATGCTGTTTTTACTCTAGAGTTCGACTCTAAACGAATTTGCCAAAACGCATCTTTCAAATCAATTTTGGATATACAGTGCACTGGAGGAAGTCTGCTTATAAGTCCATCAAGATTTGGCATCGGATATGCATTTAATTTTCGCGCATCCAAGCAAAATCTAACCTTTCCAGGTTGAACGACTAGTGTAACTGGAGAAGACCATGGAGATGTCGGAGCTTCTTCAATGACACCTAGTTGTATCATTCGATCAACTTCTTCGCCTAGCAGCTTTTCTTTCGCAGGGGACAAAGGATAAAACCTTTGTTTAATTGGTTTGGCATCCGCTGTGTCGATCTCATGCTCAACCAGAGATGTCTCACCAAGCCCACTACGTTCAGAAGAAGGAAAAGAATCAATAGTAGATTGTAACTTTTTCTTTTGAGCAATATCAAGTTTGGTGGTGTACGTTTCTTCTTTGTTACTGACATTTAATTCATTTATCACATATGCAGATTGAATTGAAATGCCAAAGGCTTTCCAAAAATCCATGCCACATATAACCTCTTGTTTGATGGAAGGAACGATCAAAAATTCAAAGTCAATTCTTAGAGAATTATAAGTAACAGGTGTACGTACTGAGCCAGTCACCATTTGTTCATGACCATCCGCTGTCTTCACGACGCCATTTAAACTCTTTACCTTTATCGGCTCTGATGTAAGGTGTTTAGCTAAATCTGCACCTACAACGCTTTTATTGGCACCGCTGTCCAACAGGGCTAAATATCGTTTACCGAATATTTCTATTTGAGTAAAAGGTCTAATATCGTTGGGCTTATTCATAATCGAGGATATAGTAAAACCATTGAGACGATGTTTATTGCGCCAAAAGTCTTTCAAACGCAAAGCAGAACGATTTTTTTGAACATTAAAAGTATTTACTTCATGTAAGTCGCATCTGCGTTCCTTATATTCTTGCAAACGTATATGATAGGGTCTGAAAATCCGAGGATGATTTGGTAAATCAGGTAAATAAGATTTGTCAAGTAATTGTAAATGTACATCCGGTAGGGTTGGGTTTTGATCCAAGGCTAATGTCGGACATACACTTTCGGAACTCGGTGAACATCCTTCACTGAGTTTTCCGTTTTCGACTTGCAATGCGCACAATTAGGTTTGTACATATCTGCTAGTCCACATCCATAGCAGAAGATTCGACGCGGCTTTACACAGTCATGGTATCTGTGACCTTGCTCATCACAATTCCAGCATTTTAGTTTTTCGTTTAAGCGCAGTGCAAAAATCTCATCCGCATTGCCGATATCAGTGTCAGTGAACTCCTCGGGCGCTTTTTCAAGCACAACAGAATTAACAAAACGCTTTGGAACATTTGGACGAACTACCGGTTTTGACCGTAAACTACGAAAGAATTCTTCATGGCGGTAGCACTCCTTGCGAAGGATTGCCAGACTGGGAGTGCCTACATGGAGTAGTTCACGGATCAATTCAGGCTTTAAATTATGCCTTACTTCTATAATTATGTCGTTCTCTGACATGGGCTCACGAAGGGAATCAGCTATCGCTAGCATCGCGTCTAGAAATTCATCAAAGTTCTCATTGACGCCTTGCTTGCGCTGTCGCATGACATTTTTGATATCTCGATCAGTTCGCTGGTCTTGATATCTTTCTCTTAAACGGTTGCACAACTCATACCAACCCATGCATCCCACAGTTCGGTGTACACGCCAATAGAAGGAAAGGGCTGGGCCTTTAAACAGTAAATTTGCAAACTGGTATAACAAATCAAAATTGTTGTTAAAATATTGAGCCGTAAGACAATTGACTCTGTAAATAAAATCTTCAATGGGAATGTCATTCGACGCTCCTGAAAATTGGAGTTTCCAGTTCGATGTGACATTAGAAATTCTATCAGGGCGATCTATAGAATAATTGATATTGTTAGCGTTCTCACGAGATGGACCACGCCTATTTCTTGGAGGATTTTCACGATCATAGCTCATACGCCGACCACTAAACTGGATGTCATGTTCCCATTCTAGCTGAGGTTCGTCTCGTGTCTCTCTAGCGGGCGCGGACAAATTTAAATTTTGTATGGCAGCACTGATTTGATCAGATACAGACGACGTGATAGTACTACGATAATTTTCTAAGGAATTCGCTATGATCTGCTGAATGCGGTGCTCCGGTACCAGTAAATTTTCAACCGCAACGTTACTTGCATTACGACTTAATTGCGAAGTAACCTGCTGACGCAAATTTGGATTGTTACGAGTACTAGTTCTTGTAACTGGTCTACGTGGAACCGCACCAGTTTGATTGCTGATAGCGGCAGATCGAGGTCTACCCCTAACTCCACTAGAACTAGTTCTTGGTCGAGCTGAGATATTTTCTAAGCTCTGCGATAAAGTAAACTTTTGCTTACAAATTGGGCACTGTGCCAAACATGCTTTATGAAAACGATGTCTACAACTGGTTTCAGTAAATATTGTTTCGGAACTAGTGTCATTGCAGATGGCACAGGCCACTGCTTCACCGGCACTAGCTTCCAATGCCACTAAATCTTCAGTACTACGGACTACAGCCATGCTTACTAAATTTAGCTGGCAGAAAAAATACGATATAAACGGTAATTGCGATATAAACGGTAAATGCGGTAGGCGATAAGTTCGACAGTCAATACAAAAACTTGTTCTATAATCATAAATCTTCTGGGTCTTATCCTTACACTTTCACACTAAACTAACATTTATTTTCTACATCTCCTGAGTGATAAACGAATCTAATTTAATAACTGGGTATGAATATCACAATCTTAACTAAAGAGGAACAAGCCGAAGATGTCCAACCTGAGCAATCTCAATTCAATTAAGAAGAACTAGTTAAGTTTAAATATATCACTTGGAATAGAATCGACTTAAGTCAAGACTAATAATCCGAAGAATATATATAAACTAGTTATAACGCGAAACAAAGTTAAGCGAATTAATACAACTTATCTGTTGGTGTGGCTCCGAAAATATTCAGAAAGCCAGCTATTCCTAACCGGATAAGAAATATTTTCAGAAACTACGTACAAATTTTGGATCATAATTGATTTGGGTGGAATAGGATTTGGGAAAAGGTTATTTGGTAACCACGAGTATTTTGTAATAAAGCTACATCGGGCTAAACTTCATGGGTGCCATATCAGATCATATGAAATGCCAATCGAAATCAATTGGTATTCGAGCCACATCGGACCACTTCGACCACCTTCGGGTCACTTCGTGTCCCTTCTGGCCCACGTTGGGCGCCATTTTTAAACTATGTAACGTGCACAACAGTAATGTTTCGGCAATTCCCTGTCTACTATACGGTTCCGGCCGTGCTCAGGGCAATTGGGGTGGGATCTTCGGAAATGCCTTGACATACGCGTCAATAGAATAAAAAGTCGTAGACAGATACGGTAGAAATAGGAGAACCAAAGTCAATCGACTTTCGCCCAAGAGATATGTAGCGTGAGAAGAACTATGGTGGATATGTTCTTCTGTCTTGACCCTCCCTACCTGTAGAATTAATCAAATCTTCATAATTCTACCCTTTAAATGTTTGTGTGTGATAAGTGATCAGGAGCCCATTAAGTAATACGTTAATTCATCGGAATTCTTAAAAAGTTTAATTTAAACGAATTAAGTGAGGCCTTCATGGCTGCTTACAACTATCTTCACTCTAATTTATGACAGATTGAATTTAATTAAACACTATTCATAATTATAACTACTAGCGTTTCAAAATTAATATTTAAGTAGACTATTGAATTGCGATGCGTATTTTGTTGTAAAAGTTTGTCGATCTTTTTGTTGGTTAATATACAAAAAATATACACTTGCTTGCTTTGTTTTACTTTCGGCTAGGCCGTACTCACGAAAAATAACCCAGGTTCCATCGATGTCAGCAGGCCTGATGACGAAGAGGTGTCTGTGGAGTTTTATATTATGTGTATGGGTAGAGATGTGTAGAAATGTATGTTAAAATAAGTCGAAGAAAATTATAAGTATAGATATTCAAAATGTTAAAGATAATTAAATTCAAACTTATTCCGAGGCGATACAAGAACAAAAGTTCTGTGAACGGTGGTGCTAATTAAACAATTTCCCTTCTATGCCGTCAGCTTCAATACTGGCATCACGAGCATCCCGCAGACTTTCGTGACCAACGCACAGCAATTTGGTTGCCGTGAAGATATTGCAGGTTAGGTTATGCGGTGGCCGGGGGGGGTTTATTCTTTAACGCATGGTCGGCTTCCTCACGCACTAGGGCTCTTCATAAGACGTGTTTTCAATCCAGGGTGTATTCTCGCTACTTATGCGGACAAATATGCGGCTCCGTTCCTTTTTGCATCCGCATGTCCAGATCAAAAGAATACGGCAAGGTCTCACTCCTTCGCAAACTCGTGCGACACGGTGTGGCGGGGGCGGCGACACTGGTCGGTGCTGACCAAAGAAATCGTGGGCACATGCACACCAAGCCACCACAAGAGGCTCTAGTGTTACTTTTAGCCAAGCATCCAAGTGGGGGAGTTTGCAGCCACGAACCAAAATATTCGCAGAAGCAAGCTTGGCTTGGGCGTCCGATACGGCAGAAAGCAACTTATACTGCAATCTGGGTAGTATAGTGCTGGATGCCTCCGGATTAAACCATTATTCCACGAATTGCCTTAACTCCACGAGGGAAGCGCACCTTTTTTTTTCTTTTTATTCACAACGCTGCTATTCGCTTTGAAAGTCAGGAAAAAAGTAAAGTTGGTCGCCAATGCAAAAAAGTTTCGTTGCCGGCGCAAATTGCAATCCAGAGTTGATTTTGATATTCTAACAGAGCATTAACAGTGGCGATCTAGCCCACTTGCATTTGCGATCAGCTGTTTGGGGCTGCCAGACTGCTACCAGGGGCACTCCTGCTAATTGGCAAATGAGATCAGCTGCCGTTTGGGAGCTGGAAACTGCGTCGACTGTTGCTTATTTAAATGCAACAGTAGCCGCTATAATTTTAATTTGTTTAAATAAATCGCACCCTTACAACGTTTGGACAGGCAAAGTGAACACAGTGCACTCAAGATTCCTCGCCATAGGCGATTAATAATAAATAACTAAAATGAGTGATAATCAGCAAGAAAACTTTAGCCTTAACTTGACATATATATGTATGTTTGTTTACATATACATATGTATGTTCATATGTAGCGTCTAAACGTGGAAACATTTACGCGCAGCGGTCTGCTGTACATGGTATTCGCTTAAGAAGTCTTTTTAAAGACTATTTGATTAAATTGTTTCTGTTATTGCAATACATTTCCAAATTATAAAGAATTTCTTATTATTTAATTTGCTTAATTTGACTACGCGATTAAATCGGTCGATTCAAATTATCTTTAATTTTAATTAATAGATAAAAAGATAAGTATTTTTAATTCAATATTAATTTAACATACACATAACATAATTACTTTTATTTACATAACAAATATAAAAATATAAATTAAACTATTTTGCAATCAACTTAGCGTCGCCGTCTTTTGTGGCATATCAACACATCAATTTATCGGTATTTGTATGCAAAATAATTTGAATAATGTTATTATATAATAACATAGTGCCTGCATTAAAAAAAAAAAAAAATATACGTATTTTCATTATTATATTAAAGTTTAATTTAATTGATTTTAAAAAATTTACAATTATCGGTATATTCGATATATAATGTTATATATACATACTATATATATAACCTTAACGACAGCAGTTTTTTATAAAATACCGCAAACTATATATAACACGGCTTTAAAACCAAAAATTAAAAATGCCGCGTTTGACTAGGGTGACTGCATCACAAAGATTGCGTGCGCAGGCAATAAGAATAAGAGTTCGGCGAGATAATGTTGAGTATACAGAAAGAGAATTAGGTTCAAATGCAGTATTCCAGATAATTCGTCGAAATGACGAAGATTATAGAATTGCTGAACAATCAGCAAACACTCTTCGAAGAGCAGCTCGCAGGCACGATATAGAAATGAGAAGAATCGAACAGAGACAGAATACGATAAACCACGCACGCAGGCGTACAAATATGCATGTTCGGCAAGCCGAACAAACGGTGGACAGTTAGCGTCGGGCTGTTAGGAGAGAAAATAAAAATATTAGGAGTACCGAACAATCGCAGAACACAGCTCAACGAGCACAGAGACGTACGAATGGACACGTTCGGCAAGCCGAACAAGCGGTGGACAGTTCGCGCCGGGCAGTTAGGAGAGTAAATGAGAATATTAGGAGTACCGAACAAACGCAAAACACAGCTCAACGAGCACAAAGACGAACGAATAGACAAGTTCGGCAAGCCGAACAAGAGTTACCTCACCGTAGCGGAGTTGGTTGAGGGAACGATGTTGTAGATATTGCTTTGTAGATATGTGTATTTCCTTGTAGATTAGTGGAGGATTTTTAGAGCGAAATTTAAATGCACGACTGGTGTGTTCTTTTGTCAAGATTGAACTGATTTTATATTTGGACTCTTGGTTCTGACTTAGCCTAAGTACAGTAAGTATATAAAAAGAATGTGTACATAATGAATTGTGTATATGGAGTATATGTGTCAGACACCCACGCTGCTGACACAGCTAACGGCCGGATGCCGCTGTGTTGCGACATTCTTGCTGGTTGCTTATCGTTCCTGGTTTATTGACACTTGAGATTGTATGGTGCGGAGAATGTTGAGTGGGGGGGTGTTGAGTAGCGACGGTCAAGTGCTACATAGTCGTCATAGCCGTTGTTTGAGTGATTTCCAGCGAGTATGGAACTTGAGAAGGCTGGTTTATGATCGTGGGGGTTTGGCTGGTGAGGGGGTTGAGCTTATGGTAACTCAGGCGTACAAATATGCAAGTTCGGCAAGCTGAACAAACGGTGGACAGTTCGCGTCGGGCTGTTAGGAGAGAAAATGAAAATATTAGGAGTACCGAACAATCGCAGAACACAGCTCAACGAGCATAGAGACGTACGAATGGAAACGTTCGGCAAGCCGAACAAGCGGTGGACAGTTCGCGCCGGGTAGTTAGGAGCATGATACAATTAATATGGTAGTGTCATGCGAGAAAGCCAGTACCAACTGATTTGAACATGTGAGTGCGAGGGAGACAGTCAAGTTGCTCTCTTTATTTTACTCTCTTGGCTCTTTTGAGGGGTTGTTTTGTTAGTGCGACAGAGTTAGGTATAAAAAGTGTTTTGGTTGTATGTATACGGCCGATACATTTTGGTTGCTTTGTTGTGACATTTAAATAAAAACAAATATTCATATTCAAATAAAAAACATTTATTATTATTATGTTAAGGTAGTATTTTTAATAGTTTTTTATTTTTAATTAGGTTTTGTTTTTGTTTTTGTTTTTGTTTTTGTATTTTTAATTTAGTACTAAGGTTTTTGATACGAAAATGTATTCTTATCTTAAAATTAAATTGTTTTACTTCGTTTGGCAATGTAAACACACATGAACAGAAATATCAAAAAGAACGAAATTCGTCCGCACGGACGTCTTACCACAACGACAAGCACTTTGTGACTTTCGATTGGTACCAGAAAAAAGAGAGCGTTGCTCGCATGACACTACCATATTAATTGTATCATGGTTAGGAGCAAGGTATACTTAAGAAGGTAGCATTACTCGCTCTCTCGCTCTCGCTCTCTTTCACTTCTTAAATTTTCAGTCTGTTAGCAGCAATTTTGAGCGACGCATCTCCGCAGACGATTTTTTCGTCTAAATTTTCTTGTGCCACAGACTTTATGTGTTATTGCTATGGCGCCTCTCTCTCTCTTTCTTCTGTCTTTTTGACACTTAAGTAAGAAGTCGCGAGCGAGCAAGAGCG
>JAWNNU010000825.1:0-25247 GCA_035044585.1 Scaptomyza polygonia | reverse complement strand
AAGAACAAAATCATTAACCAGGTTATATCTTTGTTCATAGCATTTATTGGACTTATTAAACCAGTCTGAATATGTTTCGAAGCGGGAAGTTACTATGCATTTTTTAACAATTGCTTGCTTTAAATGAAATTTGTGGGAGTTTTCCTCGAAATAGCGTTTGAAAATATAGAAATGGATTTTAATTAAGTTGAAGAAATAATCGGTAGGAGCCTTAAGATTAAGGTTGCTTTTGCATTGCCCAAATTGTTAGTGTGTATTAAACACTCATTCTAATTCGCCGCTCATATTAGTTTCTGATTGAATACATTCAATCGGTATCCAGGGAACACCACGAGGAGGCCATTACAATTGTAATGGGGCATAAATAAATATGACCTATGAGTCGACTTGATATGACTTACATTCAAAAGTTTGCAATTAAGTCATATCCATGTTCCCCATTAAAACTACCTTATTTCTTAACTCTAATACTTGTTAAGATTAAAAATAATACGTAAATAAACTAACTTAATAATTTGCGAAATAATTTTGATTTCGATCTTATTTTGATTTTAATGCCTAGCAGCTGTATTTTCAATGTTCTCCGACAACCACTTACAATTATTTCTAATCAAAATAAGAACAAAATCATTAACAAGGTTATACCTTTGTTCATAGCATTTATTGTACTTATTAAACCAGTCTGAGTATGTTTCTAATCGGGAAGTTAATACAATGCATTTTTTAACGATAGTTTGTTTTAAATGAACTTTGTGGGAGTTTTCCTCGAAATACCGTTTAAAAATATAGAAATGAATTTTAATTAATTTAAAGAAATAATCGGACGGAGCCTTAAGCTTTATTGTGTATTAAACACTCAGAAGGACATTGGAGTTCAGCGGACTGTTTAAATAGCTTGGCACAGTCTTCGCAATCGTGCATTGTCAACAGTTTATGTAATAAGTGTCCCCCAAAATAATGCAATGCATTTTCATTACATGCGAGTTCAATGGTTACATTTTTTGCATCAATATAAAGTTCTAAATCCGAAAGAATTGTGTCATCATAACATACACTGTCAAATTCTAATGTTGTTTCACTTGAATCATCCAACATTGAATCATCATCCAGTGAGGAGTTACCTGATTCTATTTTCGAATTTAGAACCTGAATTGACCGGATTTTTGACATACTTACATTGAACTCGTAAATTGTGGGACTATTAGTTATAGCACCGCGATATCTTACTGAATCAAACAAATTTTCTAATGCATCCTGGTTTAATTTTGAAGTCTCAATGAAAAATGCATACTGTCTGTCACTCCTAATACTTTGCTCTAAGGATAAGATGGACGTTATTGTTAAAATCATGCCATCAATACAATGAACAAGAATTGGATATCGAAGTGCTTCAAAGTAAGCTTTCATTTCTAGGAGAGTTTTATGAACGACATTGCCGTTCATAAGACCACATCTAAGTGGGTTTTCATCATTTTGATCATAGCTATTAAGGCAGTCAAATAATTTGTTAGTTTTTACAATAAATGCTGCAGTTGCTAGTGCAATTTCTTTGCAATTCAAAAAACCATAATTTTCGACCATTGTTTTAAGTGCAGCTGCTACACTATGGCTAATAATTGGGGTGAAATTTTCTATTTTTGATATGTCATGCCGTTGTGGATATACGTTCATTGTATTTAGTTTTGGGCAGAGCCTTACTGAGTTTTTGGAATCTACTTCAAATAACTCTTCTATCACTTTCCATGAAACAACGCCATCAGGCGAATTCAGATTTCGTTTTACTAAAATGTTTCGCAGTGATAGCATAAGATGCGTAGCGTCATATATCGCATGTATTATTTTGCCATTAACGCAAAAGCTAGTATTGCTTTTATCAACCCCTAATTTTTTCAAAACAGCTCTATTGGTTGAACTTTGATCGCAAATAGCTGCTCTTATATTTAGGCCTATGGCTTGGGCCTGCATAATATTCAATTTCAATTTTTCAATAATGGCATCGTGCCTTAAAACGCCTGCAGAAATGGTATAACTTAGAACATAATTCCAGTTTTCGAAGAGGCCCTTTATCATGAAAACACAAACGTGGTCCCCCATTACGCGTTCTGTTTTTTGGCCATCATCTTCGTAACCTTGAATTGAATCAAGAGTACTTTTGTACTCAAGACCCCTTGTAATCTTCATTTCGTCATGCAAAATGACTGCTTCTTTGCCCTTAGCACTCATCACGCTAACAATTTTCTGCAAATTGCTAAGCAAATCAGGGTTAAAGCCAGGTCTTATGTTTTGTTGCACTGCTCATTGATGGCAGTTTTAATTTGAGCACGTCTCGTAAATAATCATATGCCTTTTCTGAATGAAACTGTATATTTTGTGCTATCCTTTTTTCTTCGGTACTGAAATTACATGTTTTTCTCAGAAGCATTCAACATACAGTTTTTGCTTCTTCAGAGATATGACTCATACCGGCAATACTGGAATGCACATTTATTTTCTTAGGTTTACGTTTTAAACTGTTTTGTAATTCCCTAATTTTCATCTTTAGTTTCCTTCGCTCAGCTAATGCCTTCAACCATTGTTTTCTATAGTATCCTTCTTTTTGATCTCTTTTTGAACTGTTATTACAGTAATTTAAAGACTCATTCTCACTTTTGGGTTAGAGTATTCTGTTGTAACTAGAAAAGAATCTGCTGCTTGCCGCTCATTATTTGGTTCGATTGATTCAGTCAATTCATTATTATCAAAAACAGCATTTATTGAATACAACAAATTATTCTCACTTAAATTAATTGTTGGCACTGCACCTCTCTTTAATCTAAGTTTTCCCAAATATTTTGTTTCAAAATGTTTGTCGCAAATACGTGAACATTTCGTAATTATATTTGACTCTAAATGGCAAGCCTCAACCCTTTTGTTAAAAACAATTGAATCAGACGGAAAAGCGAACAACCTTACCGGCAATTCTTTACAACTATTTCTGAACCTTCTGCGACGGGAATCTATTATGCATCGGTAATTTGGTAATCTGGTCTTTTTGATGTGTTAACATCTACAGGCACGGGTTCCCATTTCTGCCATTTGATAATACATGCAAACAATGCAGCGTGCCGCGCTGTAACGAGCTCGACCGACGAACAAATTTAGCGTGCCGTCGTGGACCGACTGCAAAATTTCATATACGTAATCATCTGAGTATGATTGTATTGGTGTAGCGGCAGAGAATAGCTGTAAATATAAAGTCTTGTCTAAGTTTGAAGGGTAGTATAAACTTAATATGAACTTTGTGCAATTGAATAGCAAAACTTGAGATTCTTTAATATAATTTCAATTCTACATGTTTGTTTATATTCTTGCATTGTTTATTGTTTATATTCTAGCATAAACAATATATATATTAAAATCAAATACTAGAGTTTTCATTGACAATTATTGAATATTGGTTCAAGGGGTATTTTTTCTTTGTGCAGCTTGTGCGTCTCAGCTTCGACAAGCCAGCACGTTGTTGTTTTGTTCAGTTTCCCTTTGCGTTCATTGGCCCCTCCATTAAAAGAGAGTCGGCGGGTCAGCGGACAGCAAGAACGGTAAAAAGTTGTTGGTACATATTATATGAAAGTACGTTTGAAACATATATTTCTGGCTGTGCCTGCTTATCGAGGTTTTTGTTATTTTTGATATTTTTCCTTTTTCTGTGTCGGCGGCAAACGCGCGCTTACATTTGCATATGTACCAATGCACTACTGAATACACTTTCCTAATTTGTGTACATCTTTGCATAACTGTATGCCAATGATTGATAGAAAGTGTCATAGGGTTAAAATTGGGAAGAGTATGTATTATCAGCAATAGCAAAACTGATATTTGACTGCTTTGGAAGACAAAATCTTGTTTTATTTTACTCAAGCGCAATAATGGGGGAAGAAAATTAGTTTTGTGGACAAGTGCTTGCAGAAGCCTAGTTTTTAGCTCAAGATACTTGGTTGGCTAGGTGCATATCAGTTGCTAGTCCAAGTGTTTTGTGGGGTAGGACAGGTATCATAAGGTCATACAATACGTAAGGCAGGCAAGCTATCGTTCATATCCAAGAAACTTATTTATTGCAACAATAAACAGGCTTCTGCAAACACTTCTCCTGTATTTATTTGCTGGTATGTTTCTTTGTTTGTGTGTTTTAATCGTAGTTAAATGTGATGAAAGAAATAACAGAAGTCAGCAACAGGTGGTTTTGTTGAGCTAGAAGTTCTAACTTAAAACAACCAAAATCAACAATAAAGACTTCTCTTTAATATGACCTATGAGTCCCTATTAAAACTACTTTATTTCTTAACTCTAATACTTGTTAAGATTAAAAATAATACGTAAATAAACTAACTTAATAATTTGCGAAATAATTTTGATTTCGATCTTATTTTGATTTTAATGCCTAGCAGCTGTATTTTCAATGTTCTCCGACAACCACTTACAATTATTTCTAATCAAAATAAGAACAAAATCATTAACAAGGTTATACCTTTGTTCATAGCATTTATTGTACTTATTAAACCAGTCTGAGTATGTTTCTAATCGGGAAGTTAATACAATGCATTTTTTAACGATAGTTTGTTTTAAATGAACTTTGTGGGAGTTTTCCTCGAAATACCGTTTAAAAATATAGAAATGAATTTTAATTAATTTAAAGAAATAATCGGACGGAGCCTTAAGCTTTATTGTGTATTAAACACTCAGAAGGACATTGGAGTTCAGCGGACTGTTTAAATAGCTTGGCACAGTCTTCGCAATCGTGCATTGTCAACAGTTTATGTAATAAGTGTCCCCCAAAATAATGCAATGCATTTTCATTACATGCGAGTTCAATGGTTACATTTTTTGCATCAATATAAAGTTCTAAATCCGAAAGAATTGTGTCATCATAACATACACTGTCAAATTCTAATGTTGTTTCACTTGAATCATCCAACATTGAATCATCATCCAGTGAGGAGTTACCTGATTCTATTTTCGAATTTAGAACCTGAATTGACCGGATTTTTGACATACTTACATTGAACTCGTAAATTGTGGGACTATTAGTTATAGCACCGCGATATCTTACTGAATCAAACAAATTTTCTAATGCATCCTGGTTTAATTTTGAAGTCTCAATGAAAAATGCATACTGTCTGTCACTCCTAATACTTTGCTCTAAGGATAAGATGGACGTTATTGTTAAAATCATGCCATCAATACAATGAACAAGAATTGGATATCGAAGTGCTTCAAAGTAAGCTTTCATTTCTAGGAGAGTTTTATGAACGACATTGCCGTTCATAAGACCACATCTAAGTGGGTTTTCATCATTTTGATCATAGCTATTAAGGCAGTCAAATAATTTGTTAGTTTTTACAATAAATGCTGCAGTTGCTAGTGCAATTTCTTTGCAATTCAAAAAACCATAATTTTCGACCATTGTTTTAAGTGCAGCTGCTACACTATGGCTAATAATTGGGGTGAAATTTTCTATTTTTGATATGTCATGCCGTTGTGGATATACGTTCATTGTATTTAGTTTTGGGCAGAGCCTTACTGAGTTTTTGGAATCTACTTCAAATAACTCTTCTATCACTTTCCATGAAACAACGCCATCAGGCGAATTCAGATTTCGTTTTACTAAAATGTTTCGCAGTGATAGCATAAGATGCGTAGCGTCATATATCGCATGTATTATTTTGCCATTAACGCAAAAGCTAGTATTGCTTTTATCAACCCCTAATTTTTTCAAAACAGCTCTATTGGTTGAACTTTGATCGCAAATAGCTGCTCTTATATTTAGGCCTATGGCTTGGGCCTGCATAATATTCAATTTCAATTTTTCAATAATGGCATCGTGCCTTAAAACGCCTGCAGAAATGGTATAACTTAGAACATAATTCCAGTTTTCGAAGAGGCCCTTTATCATGAAAACACAAACGTGGTCCCCCATTACGCGTTCTGTTTTTTGGCCATCATCTTCGTAACCTTGAATTGAATCAAGAGTACTATTGTACTCAAGACCCCTTGTAATCTTCATTTCGTCATGCAAAATGACTGCTTCTTTGCCCTTAGCACTCATCACGCTAACAATTTTCTGCAAATTGCTAAGCAAATCAGGGTTAAAGCCAGGTCTTATGTTTTGTTGCACTGCTCATTGATGGCAGTTTTAATTTGAGCACGTCTCGTAAATAATCATATGCCTTTTCTGAATGAAACTGTATATTTTGTGCTATCCTTTTTTCTTCGGTACTGAAATTACATGTTTTTCTCAGAAGCATTCAACATACAGTTTTTGCTTCTTCAGAGATATGACTCATACCGGCAATACTGGAATGCACATTTATTTTCTTAGGTTTACGTTTTAAACTGTTTTGTAATTCCCTAATTTTCATCTTTAGTTTCCTTCGCTCAGCTAATGCCTTCAACCATTGTTTTCTATAGTATCCTTCTTTTTGATCTCTTTTTGAACTGTTATTACAGTAATTTAAAGACTCATTCTCACTTTTGGGTTAGAGTATTCTGTTGTAACTAGAAAAGAATCTGCTGCTTGCCGCTCATTATTTGGTTCGATTGATTCAGTCAATTCATTATTATCAAAAACAGCATTTATTGAATACAACAAATTATTCTCACTTAAATTAATTGTTGGCACTGCACCTCTCTTTAATCTAAGTTTTCCCAAATATTTTGTTTCAAAATGTTTGTCGCAAATACGTGAACATTTCGTAATTATATTTGACTCTAAATGGCAAGCCTCAACCCTTTTGTTAAAAACAATTGAATCAGACGGAAAAGCGAACAACCTTACCGGCAATTCTTTACAACTATTTCTGAACCTTCTGCGACGGGAATCTATTATGCATCGGTAATTTGGTAATCTGGTCTTTTTGATGTGTTAACATCTACAGGCACGGGTTCCCATTTCTGCCATTTGATAATACATGCAAACAATGCAGCGTGCCGCGCTGTAACGAGCTCGACCGACGAACAAATTTAGCGTGCCGTCGTGGACCGACTGCAAAATTTCATATACGTAATCATCTGAGTATGATTGTATTGGTGTAGCGGCAGAGAATAGCTGTAAATATAAAGTCTTGTCTAAGTTTGAAGGGTAGTATAAACTTAATATGAACTTTGTGCAATTGAATAGCAAAACTTGAGATTCTTTAATATAATTTCAATTCTACATGTTTGTTTATATTCTTGCATTGTTTATTGTTTATATTCTAGCATAAACAATATATATATTAAAATCAAATACTAGAGTTTTCATTGACAATTATTGAATATTGGTTCAAGGGGTATTTTTTCTTTGTGCAGCTTGTGCGTCTCAGCTTCGACAAGCCAGCACGTTGTTGTTTTGTTCAGTTTCCCTTTGCGTTCATTGGCCCCTCCATTAAAAGAGAGTCGGCGGGTCAGCGGACAGCAAGAACGGTAAAAAGTTGTTGGTACATATTATATGAAAGTACGTTTGAAACATATATTTCTGGCTGTGCCTGCTTATCGAGGTTTTTGTTATTTTTGATATTTTTCCTTTTTCTGTGTCGGCGGCAAACGCGCGCTTACATTTGCATATGTACCAATGCACTACTGAATACACTTTCCTAATTTGTGTACATCTTTGCATAACTGTATGCCAATGATTGATAGAAAGTGTCATAGGGTTAAAATTGGGAAGAGTATGTATTATCAGCAATAGCAAAACTGATATTTGACTGCTTTGGAAGACAAAATCTTGTTTTATTTTACTCAAGCGCAATAATGGGGGAAGAAAATTAGTTTTGTGGACAAGTGCTTGCAGAAGCCTAGTTTTTAGCTCAAGATACTTGGTTGGCTAGGTGCATATCAGTTGCTAGTCCAAGTGTTTTGTGGGGTAGGACAGGTATCATAAGGTCATACAATACGTAAGGCAGGCAAGCTATCGTTCATATCCAAGAAACTTATTTATTGCAACAATAAACAGGCTTCTGCAAACACTTCTCCTGTATTTATTTGCTGGTATGTTTCTTTGTTTGTGTGTTTTAATCGTAGTTAAATGTGATGAAAGAAATAACAGAAGTCAGCAACAGGTGGTTTTGTTGAGCTAGAAGTTCTAACTTAAAACAACCAAAATCAACAATAAAGACTTCTCTTTAATATGACCTATGAGTCGACTTGATATGACTTACATTCAAAAGTTTGCAATTAAGTCATATCCATGTTCCCTATTAAAACTACTTTATTTCTTAACTCTAATACTTGTTAAGATTAAAAATAATACGTAAATAAACTAACTTAATAATTTGCGAAATAATTTTGATTTCGATCTTATTTTGATTTTAATGCCTAGCAGCTGTATTTTCAATGTTCTCCGACAACCACTTACAATTATTTCTAATCAAAATAAGAACAAAATCATTAACAAGGTTATACCTTTGTTCATAGCATTTGTTGGACTTATTAAACCAGTCTGAGTATGTTTCTAATCGGGAAGTTAATACAATGCATTTTTTAACGATAGTTTGTTTTAAATGAACTTTGTGGGAGTTTTCCTCGAAATACCGTTTAAAAATATAGAAATGAATTTTAATTAATTTAAAGAAATAATCGGACGGAGCCTTAAGCTTTATTGTGTATTAAACACTCAGAAGGACATTGGAGTTCAGCGGACTGTTTAAATAGCTTGGCACAGTCTTCGCAATCGTGCATTGTCAACAGTTTATGTAATAAGTGTCCCCCAAAATAATGCAATGCATTTTCATTACATGCGAGTTCAATGGTTACATTTTTTGCATCAATATAAAGTTCTAAATCCGAAAGAATTGTGTCATCATAACATACACTGTCAAATTCTGATGTTGTTTCACTTGAATCATCCAACATTGAATCATCATCCAGTGAGGAGTCACCTGATTCTATTTTCGAATTTAGAACCTGAATTGACCGGATTTTTGACATACTTACATTGAATTCGTAAATTGTGGGACTATTATTTATAGCACCGCGATATCTTACTGAATCAAACAAATTTTCTAATGCATCCTGGTTTAATTTTGAATGCTCAATGAAAAATGCATCCTGTCTGTCACTCCTAATACTTTGCTCTAAGGATAAGATGGACGTTATTGTTAAAATCATGCCATCAATACAATGAACAAGAATTGGATATCGAAGTGCTTCAAAGTAAGCTTTCATTTCTAGGAGAGTTTTATGAACGACATTGCCGTTCATAAGACCACATCTAAGTGGGTTTTCATCATTTTGATCATAGCTATTAAGGCAGTCAAATAATTTGTTAGTTTTTACAATAAATGCTGCAGTTGCTAGTGCAATTTCTTTGCAATTCAAAAAACCATAATTTTCGACCATTGTTTTAAGTGCAGCTGCTACACTATGGCTAATAATTGGGGTGAAATTTTCTATTTTTGATATGTCATGCCGTTGTGGATATACGTTCATTGTATTTAGTTTTGGGCAGAGCCTTACTGAGTTTTTGGAATCTACTTCAAATAACTCTTCTATCACTTTCCATGAAACAACGCCATCAGGCGAATTCAGATTATTTTTTAATAAAATGTTTCGCAGTGATAGCATAAGATGCGTAGCGTCATATATCGCATGTTTTATTTTGCCATTAACGCAAAAGCTAGTATTGCTTTTATCAACCCCTAATTTTTTCAAAACAGCTCTATTGGTTGAACTTTGATCGCAAATATCTGCTCTTATATTTAGGCCTATGGCTTGGGCCTGCATAATATTCAATTTCAACTTTTCAATAATGGCATCGTGCCTTAAAACGCCTGCAGAAATGGTATAACTTAGAACATAATTCCAGTTTTCGAAGAGGCCCTTTATCATGAAAACACAAACGTGGTCCCCCATTACGCGTTCTGTTTTTTGGCCATCATCTTCGTAACCTTGAATTGAATCAAGAGTACTATTGTACTCAAGACCCCTTCTAATCTTCATTTCGTCATGCAAAATGACTGCTTCTTTGCCCTTAGCACTCATCTCGCTAACAATTTTCTGCAAATTGCTAAGCAAATCAGGGTTAAAGCCAGGTCTTATATTTTGTTGCACTGCCCACTGCATTAATGCATCTTCTGATGGCAGTTTTCATTTCAGCTCGTCTAGCAAATAATTATATGCCTTTTCTGAATGCAACTGAATATTTTGTGCTATAATCTTTTCTTCGGTACTGAAATTATTCGTTTTTCTCAGAAGCATTCTACATACAGTTTTCGCTTCTTCAGAGATATGATTCATACCGGCAATACTCGCATGCACATTTATTCTATTAGGATTACGTTTTAAACTTCTTTGTAATTCCCTAATTTTCATCTTTAGTTTTCTACGCTCAGCTAATGCCTTCAACCATTGTTTTCTATAGAAACCTTATTTTTGATCTCTTTTTGAACTGTTATTACAGTTATTTGAAAACTCATTTTCAGTTGGGGGGTTAGAGTATTCTGTTGTAACAATAAAAGAATCTGCTGCATTTGGTTCGATTGCTTCAGTCATTTCATTATTTGCAACTGCAGCATTTATTGAATAAAACAAATTATTATCTCTTAAATTAACTGTTGGCACTGAACCTCTCTTTAATCTAAGTTTGCCCAAATATTTCTTTTCAAAATGACGATCGCAAATACGCGAACAATTATTAATTTCGTTACGCTCTAAATGGCAAGCCTCAACCCATTTGTTAAAAACAATTGAATCGGACGGAAAAGCGAACAACCTTACCGGCAATTCTTTACAACTATTCCTGTAACTTCTGCTACAGGAATTTATAACGCATCGGTAATTTGGATAACAGTATGTTTTTCCAGTTGCCATTTTGAATTAATTAAAGAATTTATGAAAAACGGACACTCAGACAATAACAATAACGTCCAACATATGCAATAAACACCACACACTAACCACACACACACACACGGCGATTCCCGCAAAAATATTATTTAATTTATTTGTCCGGTTAATAAGAAATAGCAACTTATTTCCCGATTGCTATTATTAGTTTTTAATATTATATTCAAAATATAATTATTAACTATATATTGTCTTGAACGCGTATATTAACTCAATAAATCGTATGTAAGTCCGGCAAAAATTGGCGCGGCCACACACACACACACGGCGATTCCCGCAAAAATATTATTTAATTTATTTGCCCGTTAAATCGAAAAAGTCACTTATCAATAATATTGCGATTGTCGTAAATCGAATTTAATATTATATTCAAAATATAATTATTAACTATATATTGTCTTGAACGCGTATATTAACTCAATAAATCGTAAGTTCGGCACAAATTGAACGCGCTTACATTACATATGTATGCATGTACTTTTTATATGTGTGTTTCTATTGTGAGCTTCTGTTAATGACAGAACAATAACATAATAGTTGACTAGGTCAAGAAATGATTCACAATTGCCCCCGCACTCTTTTAAAGTTGCTGCTTATGCATGCATGAACAAAATTCAGTTTTCAATCGAAGTTTCGCGCGCTTACATTACATATGCAGGTATGAATTGATTATAAAAATAAAACAAATTTTGATGTAATAATTAATCATCTCATCAAAGCCCATAGCAAGTAACAATTGCCACCACCAGCGCCAGCCACAGCTACCACCACCAGAGCGAGCCCACTGCAAGTAACAATTACCACCACAGCCCATAAACAAATATATATGCAATATTTGTGGCAACATGTATCCATCGCAGAGTCGCCTCATCGAGCACATCAAAGTGCATTCCGGCGTCAAACCTCACGAATGTGAGTAAGCAGCGGATTTGCTTTTATATATTTAATGGAAAATTTATATATTTTCGAATGTATCTTTTATTGAATCTGCGGTCATTGCGCACAAGCTCAGCAGCCTGGCTAGGCCCATGGACACACACACAGGCAACCGGCCGTACAAGTGCTGCTATTGTGCGGCAGCATTTGCAGATCTGTCTACTCGCAACAAGCATCATCGGTAAGCAGTAATTTTGAAGTATGATGCTCTGTATCCTCTCTACTAAACGTTCTTTACAGAATTCACACCAACGAGCGTCCATATGAATGCGATGTCTGCCATAAGACCTTGGCCTTACATACACTTTATTTAAATAATTTACGGTCGCATATTCGTGCGTGTAGCCTAAGTTATAGTCTAATTATGCGGAAATAAATTAATTATAGCTGCACAAATGGTTTTTGCATTACGTACCGTGCACGAGTGCGATCCATTAGAGGATGCCGATGCAACTGAAGCGACAACCGGAGGTGGAGTCAAGGCAAAATCCAAGGACAAGCCAAAGCAGGCCGTATCACCAGTTTTCAAGAAGGAGCAACGCAAATCACTGGCTGCAAGTTTGGCAGCTGCCATTGCCGATAACCAGGATGAGCCGTTGAGCGATGATGATTTCAGTGGCGAGGTGCTCACTGAAGATGACCTTAAGTTAATGGAGAACATAGCCAAGCCATCGCTTGGAACCCATTTCCATGGCTTGCACGCCATTTACTTCCACCTGCAGAGCGCCCAAAATTTGCCGCACATCCTCGCTGTAGTTCTGTTGTCGCAGGCACGGCAATTCCAACTGCTGTCCATGTCTGTTAAGGTTAGCAATTTATAAATGAGAGTCGAACAGTTAAGTTGTGTACTACTCGTACCTGTTGGTTGTGCACTCTGTGCACTGGCCGCATTTTAAGCTTGAGAAATGTGTCTGCAGCTCGCTGGGATCCAGGTATCGTTCACATTTGCAATCAAAGTATTTGCCCTCTCGCAGATGCATTTCCCTTTGCTCAGTGCCGTCGTCCAAGGTGTAAGTGTAGCTGTGCTGAAGCTGTTGACCCTCATCCAGATTAGTCATGGCACGTAACCGGATTCTATCAAATAATCAAATTGATTTTGAAACATTGCCAAATCTCACATACGTAAGTATATATTGCTTACTTGTAGCCCTCGCTGGGATGAATGCTCCTCGCCGTATTTGGCACACAATTATGCGCCAAGATGCTCGTATAGGGATACAAACAACGCAGAGGATAACCAAGATTGGTGCGTGCCTCAAAAGCGTTCACCTCCAGCACTCCCACCACTTGCATGATAAGCTCCTCACTTGCAGGGACCACGTAAATATTGTGCTATGTTCACTTTGTCCGCATGCCATACATCCGCATTCTCACGACGTGCCTCCTCCTCATGATGCTCCATGGGCGCTACCTCGTGCAGCCAGCGTTCCGGTTGCGGCCAAAAGCCGGTAAGCAGCATGCAACCACTCGAACTAAAGCACACTTTGTTTACCTCATCGCTCAGCGCCAACATCAAATGGTTCCAAGCTCCACACACGCGCTGTGCAATCACTGCTGCATGTTGCTAATCAGCTGCATCAAAGCAAACGTCTACACCTCGTCACTGTTGTTAGATACCAAGTGCAGTTCCTGATCCAGCCGGCGCACATCCCAAATACGTGCCGTGCCCCAAGGCTGCCGGTTGCAATCATAGAACGGCACCGTAATATGTGAGCTGTTAGCTGTTTCTGCATCAAAGATGCGTGCCTTGCGGTAACTCTCGAGCCAGCCGACCTCGCAATAGGCAAAAGAAGAAAATCAAACATTAGAAAAACATAAATTCAATGAGCTAAAATTTCATAAAAGAAAATAATTCTAATCCGCCACTCATATTAGCTTCCGATTGAATACATTCAATCGGTATCCAGGGAACACCACGAGGAGGCCATTACAATTGTAATGGGGCATAAATAAATATGACCTATGAGTCGACTTGATATGACTTACATTCAAAAGTTTGCAATTAAGTCATATCCATGTTCCCCATTAAAACTACCTTATTTCTTAACTCTAATACTTGTTAAGATTAAAAATAATACGTAAATAAACTAACTTAATAATTTGCGAAATAATTTTGATTTCGATCTTATTTTGATTTTAATGCCTAGCAGCTGTATTTTCAATGTTCTCCGACAACCACTTACAATTATTTCTAATCAAAATAAGAACAAAATCATTAACAAGGTTATACCTTTGTTCATAGCATTTATTGTACTTATTAAACCAGTCTGAGTATGTTTCTAATCGGGAAGTTAATACAATGCATTTTTTAACGATAGTTTGTTTTAAATGAACTTTGTGGGAGTTTTCCTCGAAATACCGTTTAAAAATATAGAAATGAATTTTAATTAATTTAAAGAAATAATCGGACGGAGCCTTAAGCTTTATTGTGTATTAAACACTCAGAAGGACATTGGAGTTCAGCGGACTGTTTAAATAGCTTGGCACAGTCTTCGCAATCGTGCATTGTCAACAGTTTATGTAATAAGTGTCCCCCAAAATAATGCAATGCATTTTCATTACATGCGAGTTCAATGGTTACATTTTTTGCATCAATATAAAGTTCTAAATCCGAAAGAATTGTGTCATCATAACATACACTGTCAAATTCTGATGTTGTTTCACTTGAATCATCCAACATTGAATCATCATCCAGTGAGGAGTCACCTGATTCTATTTTCGAATTTAGAACCTGAATTGACCGGATTTTTGACATACTTACATTGAATTCGTAAATTGTGGGACTATTATTTATAGCACCGCGATATCTTACTGAATCAAACAAATTTTCTAATGCATCCTGGTTTAATTTTGAAGTCTCAATGAAAAATGCATACTGTCTGTCACTCCTAATACTTTGCTCTAAGGATAAGATGGACGTTATTGTTAAAATCATGCCATCAATACAATGAACAAGAATTGGATATCGAAGTGCTTCAAAGTAAGCTTTCATTTCTAGGAGAGTTTTATGAACGACATTGCCGTTCATAAGACCACATCTAAGTGGGTTTTCATCATTTTGATCATAACTATTAAGGCAGTCAAATAATTTGTTAGTTTTTACAATAAATGCTGCAGTTGCTAGTGCAATTTCTTTGCAATTCAAAAAACCATAATTTTCGAGCATTGTTTTAAGTGCAGCTGCTACACTATGGCTAATAATTGGGGTAAATTTTTCTATTTTTGATATGTCATGCCGTTGTGGATAGACGTTAATTGTATTTAGTTTTGGGCAGAGCCTTACTGAGTTTTTGGAATCTACTTCAAATAACTCTTCTATCACTTTCCATGAAACAACGCCATCAGGCGAATTCAGATTATTTTTTAATAAAATGTTTCGCAGTGATAGCATAAGATGCGTAGCGTCATATATCGCATGTATTATTTTGCCATTAACGCAAAAGCTAGTATTGTTTTTATCAACCCCTAATTTTTTTAAAGCAGCTCTATTGGTTGAACTTTGATCGCAAATTGCTGCTCTTATATTTAGGCCTATGGCTTGGGCCTGCATAATATTCAATTTCAATTTTTCAATAATGGCATCGTGCTTTAAAACGCCTGCAGAAATGGTATAACTTAGAACATAATTCCAGTTTTCGAAGAGGCCCTTTATCATGAAAACACAAACGTGGTCCCCCATTACGCGTTTTGTTTTTTGGACATCATATTCATAACCTTCAATTTGATTAAGAGTTCTATTGTACTCAAGACCCCTTCTAATCTTCATTTCGTCATGCAAAATTACTGCTTCTTTGCCCTTAGCACTCATCTCGCTAACAATTTTCTGCAAATTGCTAAGCAAATCAGGGTTAAAGCCAGGTCTTATGTTTTGTTGCACTGCCCGCTGATGGCAGTTTTAATTTGAGCACGCCTCGTAAATAATCATATGCTTTTTCTGAATGAAACTGTATACTTTGTGCTATCCTTTTTTCTTCGGTACTGAAATTACATGTTTTTCTCAGAAGCATTCTACATACAGATTTTGCTTCTTCAGAGATATGACTCATACCGGCATACTGGAATGCACATTTATTTTCTTAGGTTTACGTTTTAAACTGTTTTGTAATTCCCTAATTTTCATCTTTAGTTTCCTTCGCTCAGCTAATGCCTTCAACCATTGTTTTCTATAGTATCCTTCTTTTTTATCTCTTTTTGAACTGTTATTACAGTAATTTAAAGACTCATTCTCACTTGGGGGTTAGAGTATTCTGTTGTAACTAGAAAAGAATCTGCTGCTTGCCTCTCATTATTTGGTTCGATTGATTCAGTCAATTCATTATTATCAAAAACAGCATTTATTGAATACAACAAATTATTCTCACTTAAATTAATTGTTGGCACTGCACCTCTCTTTAATCTAAGTTTTCCCAAATATTTTGTTTCAAAATGTTTGTCGCAAATACGTGAACATTTCGTAATTATATTTGACTCTAAATGGCAAGCCTCAACCCTCTTGTTAAAAACAATTGAATCAGACGGAAAAGCGAACAACCTTACCGGCAATTCTTTACAACTATTTCTGAACCTTCTGCGACAGGAATCTATTATGCATCGGTAATTTGGTAATCTGGTCTTTTTGATGTGTTAACATCTATAGGCACGGGTACCCATTTCTGCCATTTGATAATACATGCAAACAATGCAGCGTGCCGCGCTGTAACGAGCTCGACCGACGAACAAATTTAGCGTGCCGTCGTGGACCGACTGCAAAATTTCATATACGTAATCATCTGAGTATGATTGTATTGGTGTAGCGGCAGAGAATAGCTGTAAATATAAAGTCTTGTCCAAGTTTGAAGGGTAGTATAAACTTAATATGAACTTTGTGCAATTGAATAGCAAAACTTGAGATTCTTTAATATAATTTCAATTCTACATGTTTGTTTATATTCTTGCATTGTTTATTGTTTATATTCTAGCATAAACAATATATATATTAAAATCAAATACTAGAGCTTTCATTGACAATTATTGAATACTAGCGGCCCGGTACGTGCTTCGCTACGTATAAAGTGATATGCATGTTCTTCAGTGCTTAAATGGCGCGTTCTCTCAACCAATCATGATTTCTGTAATTCTGATTGCGCAATGTATGTATGTATCTGTTTAACGAATAATTCAAACTTATTGTAATGCTCGCGGATATACAATGTTCTTGGTTTTTCCATTTGGGGCATAAACAAATAAATAAATCGTCGTATGAGCGATGTGTTTCAGATATTCTATTCATACTCTCGTTGCGGCGACGAATAATTATGTCACGTGATGCCACTGGATCACCAACCATTAATATTGCTACATCATCAATTGTAGGCGCATTGAAACGTCGTTGGTGTTCTCCAGCTGGAGTTTTATCAGCATGAATTGCGATAAAGTGATCATCTGAACGCAATCGTGGATCATCCTTAGCTTGTTTGAACGTATTTACTAATGAAACATAACTTGCAATTCGGCGACAATCAGTTGATTTGTAACTGACGTGGTTGCACTTGGTCGTTATCATCCGCTTGTCCCATAAAGTAAATTTGCAAAAATTTATGCTCTGCATCTGGGATTGGTAACATTGATCCCATGTGATGACATATCTGGCCTTGCACTCGAAACGTTGCCATAAAGTTGTGTCGAACTACTTTACTCGCACCGAAGGATGTCATTTGGGAACACGAATTGAATTTCCGTATTTTGCTCAAGAAATGTTTCGAATTCGCCGTCGTTCCTATAAAGTCCCATAACATCATTTATTAGTATTTCATGAATTTGAGTGCTATAGATTACATTTGGTTTACCTGAAACTAATGACAATAAAGGCTCTGGCACTTGATTTAGTTCGGGCAATACAACTTTACCACCCGCACAGCACATTCCAGAGCATCGACTCTGGTTTTTTTTTAGACAGAAACATTACAGACACCGAGACAAACATATCCTGAAAATTTGGAGTCAATCGGTTGTTTAGTTTTCGAGTCTATAAAACATACACAAATAAACAGAATTTGATTTTTATATATAAGATTGGTTCAAGGGGTATTTTTTCTTTGTGCAGCTTGTGCGTCTCAGCTTCGACAAGCCAGCACGTTGTTGTTTTGTTCAGTTTCCCTTTGCGTTCAGCGGCCCGTCCATTAAAAGAGAGTCGGCGGGTCAGCGGACAGCAAGAACGGTAAAAAGTTGTTGGTACATATTATATGAAAGTACGTTTGAAACATATATTTCTGGCTGTGCCTGCTTATCGAGGTTTTTGTTATTATTGATATTTTTCCTTTTTCTGTGTCGGCGGCAAACGCGCGCTTACATTTGCATATGTACCAATGCACTACTGAATACACTTTCCTAATTTGTGTACATCTTTGCATAACTGTATGCCAATGATTGGTAGAAAGTGTCATAGGGTTAAAATTGGGAAGAGTATGTATGATCAGCAATAGCAAAACTGATATTTGACTGCTTTGGAAGACAAAATCTTGTTTTATTTTACTCAAGCGCAATAATGGGGGAAGAAAAATAGTTTTGTGGACAAGTGCTTGCAGAAGCCTAGTTTTTAGCTCAAGATACTTGGTTGGCTAGGTGCATATCAGTTGCTAGTCCAAGTGTTTTGTGGGGTAGGACAGGTATCATAAGGTCATAGAATACGTAAGGCAGGCAAGCTATCTTTCATATCCAAGAAACTTATTTATTGCAAAAATAAACAGGCTTCTGCAAACACTTCTCCTGTATTTATTTGCTGGTATGTTTCTTTGTTTGTGTGTTTTAATCGTAGTTAAATGTGATGAAAGCAATAACAGAAGTCAGCAGCAGGTGGTTTTGTTGAGCTAGAAGTTCTAACTTAAAACAACCAAAATCAACAATAAAGACTTCTCTCTCTTTTTGTCTTCCAAGGCAGTCAAATATCACTTTTGCTGCTGCTCATCATACATACTCTTCCCAGTTTTTCCTTTATGACACCTTCTAACAGCCCTTGCTAAACAATAATGCAAAGATGTACACAAATTACGAAAGTGTATTCAGCGATGCATTTGTTAAGGTCAGTTGCCGAAAACTCGGAATAAAGTAAAGAAGAATAAAACAAGTAAGAAGGCTCTAGTCGGGATAGCCCGACCAGAAGATACCCTGAACCCAGTTGCAGTCCTTGCATCCTAAAAGTATGCTTCAAATAATTATCACTTTAAACAAAACTCATAACTGACTTAACTTTACGATATCTCTGGTGTTTTTTAGCCGATTTGGACGAAATTTTGAGGAAAAGTCTATCGTTACCCATTACACCAATCCCCATTTTTACATTTTGAAAATTCGATAGTTTTTTGTTATCGATTCCATGTGTATATCGAAAACCAGAGTAGTTATCGATAATTTGAAGCAAACTTGTTCTGCTCATGGTATAGGAGAACTTATATTCAAAATCTGAAGTCTCTAGCTCTTGTAGTCTCTGAGATCTACGCGTTCATACAGACGGATAGACGGACAGACGGAGGGACAGACGGACATGGCCATATCGACTCGGCTATTGATACTGATCAAGAATATATATACTTTATGGGGTCGGAGATGCTTCCTTCTGCCTGTTACATACTTTTGCACAAAACCATTATACCCTGATTTACCCATTTTATGGGTTCAGGGTATAAAAATAGACAGAGAAACTGGAGAAAGGAAAACTAAATTCAATAAACTATTTTTTTCTTTTTTATGCTAATATATATATAGCCATCAAACATGTACAAACGGCTTTTAACACATCGCTCGTGAGTTCTAACACTCATTAGTTTTTTTTTTTTTGTACAACAGAGTCCATTGCCATTTTAAATTTAAGCAAGAATTTAGCAGAAACGGACACTGAGAGTCAATAACATCCAACACATACAACCACACACTAACCTGTCAAATAACCTGGACGGACACTGAGAGTCAATAACATCCAACACATACAACCACACACTAACCTGTCAATAACCTGGTAGAGGCTACTGGTTGGACATTGTTGTCTGCTGCTGCTTGTAAAAAATTGTTTTGAAATGAATTGGTTATAAAAATCAAACACATTTTAATGTAATAATCAATCATCTCATCAAAGCCCACAGCCAGCCACAGTTACTCAGAGAGCGAGCCCACAGCCAGTCACAATTACCCAGAGAGCGAGCCCACAGCCAGCCACAGTTCCCCAGATAGCGAGCCCACAGCCAGTCACAATTACCCAGAGAGCGAGCCCACAGCCAGCCACAGTTACCCATAGCGAGCCCACACCCTGTCAGAATTACCCAGAGCGAGCCCTAGCAGAGCTTCAACTACAGTTACGGCTTTAGCTATGCGATATGCGATTCGAATGCCTTTATATAAAGAAAAATATAGTTAGACTTGATTTGTAAATTGATCTCCATAGTATTTATTTACCTTCTTTGCAACCTGTTGCAGATTCTCTCGCTGTGTCATTATAGAGCAATTATAAAAATTTATTTTTGATCAAATGTTAAAATTAAAACCTTGATGATATTGTCAATTTTATGATTTTTTGATTTCAACTCAAATTCCTTTGCCTTCCGATAAAATATTTTAAGTGTTTGAGTTCTTAGAGTACCCCATAAACCTTAAATGCAGTTCAAGGGGTTGGTCCCAGCGATGCCAACGAGACATGTTCTTTGAAAATTTGTAGGTACATTTCTCCCAATTCAAATTCCATCCTAAGAGTATGCTATAAAACTTTAAATTCTTAACATTTTGCCTTGGAGTCTTACATCATAAATATATTATTCTATATCAGCTGCAGTGAAGCAACGTCCTCGCGCAGGACTATCAAAGCTGGAGTGCCACAAGGCAGTGTACTTGGTCCTATTTTATATACCTTGTACACAGCCGACATCTACCTGACTGTAGTCACATAGAGGACATGAGTGCAAACAACGGATCTTACAATTCCATAAAGGCGATTAGTCCACACCCAACCCTTTGCTAGCAGACTGTACGTTCAAGTAGCCCAACGATACAAAGAGTCTGACTTTAAACGCGAGAACTCAATCATGAAACTCAATTGTTAAAGGATGCATATAAATATGTAAGCAAAAGACAATCAACCACAAATCTTAAGCATCGAACACGCCAAGAGGTCAATGATTGTATCCTATCTCAAGCAGCAATCTTCGCTCCCAATATTATATATATAATATTATATCGGAATTTTGAACATTTATTAAATGCCAAAGGTAATATGTACATAAATGATAAATGTTGATCGATAAACCCCCTAATGGCGAAGTGTTTGTCCAACTGTGATTTATTGGACTGTTATCAATTCATTACCTGATACGCGAAGCAGCCCCAGAGTTAGCTGGTGCTAATGCCTCAAAGATACCCGCTGGTGCTTTGTGTTGGTAAAGTAATGGGCTTTGTGGATGGTCAGCCCGAAAACAAATGAAATTGGCTTAGGAAATTAAGTTCTTGACATTATCGAAATGCGAACAATTGATAGCCCTCTCAGCCCAATGCAACGCTCAAAACTATATAACGGCACAATTAGCAGTATTGCCCAAAGAAAACCCATTCGAACACCTCAACATGAAGTTCACATTATTTGCTCTACTTGCGGCATTCTTCGTGCTCAGTGTAAGTATTTGCCTCACAGTATAAGGAAATGCATGTTGTTTGTATGTATATTGATCAACTAGGCCAATGCTGGCACCGTGCAACTGCCGTTGGAGGAACCGGAGTCAGCCATGCACTACGAGGACGTAGATATCGCTGATATCGATGATGAGGCCCTCGATGAATTCGGTATATTTAACATTTTTTCAGGAAGTTGGTGGACCCTCAAGGCGTGTCTACGCACCGTTAAGGGCTTTAACTGCTTGATTAAGTGGGTTGAGGGCATCCAGGATAGCGCTGTGCAGTACAAGTTCGATGTCATTGATTGCGGCCTTACCGCAACCAAGGCAGTAACCAATTTGATAGACGCAAACATTAAAATCATCAACACCGCTAACGACATCATCCATTATAAAACCAACATTTGTGCCAGCACTCAAGATGAAAAGAAGCCAATCGTTGGCAAACGGTGCACTACCAAGACATTAGCTCAGGCCTATAGCCTGGAAAGGCAAGTCAAGAAAGCTGCTGCTATGGCCAAGAAGATTCCACAAGTTGGCCCTGATGCCGTCACCTGTGTAGGCAGCGCCACAACCAAGCTTACAAACTACTACACACAGTTCCCCTCCAATGTCAAAGCATGCTCGAAGCTGACCAGAAACTAAACGATACTCTGTAAATTCCATGTTATTCAAAAAATTATTTTTTTATTCTTTAATATTCATTTAATGTGCAAATAAAAAATGTTGTTTAAAACAAAATTAACTGGTATTATGCCAAATTATTTGGGACGCACATACTTCTAAGGCCTCGGCCACGCAGTAAGCGGCTGAGCGTCAAAAAAAAGTTAAAGCATATGAAAGTACATGGAAGTGGCCACGCAGTGAGCGAGCGGCGCAATCAATTTCTGAGCGTCTGAGCGACGCCGCTTAGAATCTAAACTTGTTTTAATTTTTCTTTTATTCCTGAGCGGCAAACAGACAACATGTCGAAAACAAATGTAGAAGTGTAAATTTCGGCTGTGCAATCGCGACTAGATTTGTGGCAAGACAGACTGCATAATTTTAAAAATAAAAGTATTACGGATAAATTGTGGAATCAAGTTGGTGAAATTTGTGGTATTAAAGGTAAGTTTTATTTAATCTCATGAAATACATATTTTAATGTGAAAAATCAAAAAAATACTCCGTTATTTTGTTTCTAACATCGAACGCTGTAAGGCTGCTTCTATTATAACGGTAGCTGGGTTCTGTTGCGCTGACAGATCGTATTGGTTCATTTTGTAGTGTTGATTTTACTTGTATATAGTCCAAATCACTATCTCCGTCGCACTCTCTAACATAATTGTGCAATACACAAGCACATTTTATTAAATCTATTGCCGTTCTCGGTTTCGTTGCTATATTTTTTTGTAAAAATCGCCATTTCGATGCCATGATTCCAAATGCGCATTCTATACATTTTCTTGCCGTTGAAAGCCGGTCGTTAAAAAGTTCACTTCGTGCATTTAAATCCCTCCGTGGGTACGGTCTTAACAAATAGGGCTTTAAAGGATAAGCTTCATCACCTATCAAAAAATTAGGTAGCACAATATTTAATGCTGGCAGTGCTTGTGGAGGAGGTAAATTACATTTTTCAGTTTCAAGTAATGTAAATAATTTAGATCCCGCAAAAGTTCCGACATCACTTTGTTTTCCTCTCCCTCCAACCTCTATTGTAATAAACTTTTTAACAGCATCAGCTACAGCTTGCAGTACAATTGAGAAATAATGCAAGTAGTTGAAATAATGTGATTCAAAGCTTGCCGGACATTTAATTTGGCAATGTTTGCCGTCAATACTGTCAAAGCAGTTAGGAATTTTCCAACGCCTATAGTATTCGCTGATCACTTTTTTAAGATGGTCTGTTGTTGGAACAGGCATATATTCATCCACAAGTTCTTTCCATATAATGACACAAGTCCCGAAACTATTGCACTGACTGTGCTTCTGCCCATACGAAAAGCAAATGCCAGATCCCGAAAAGAATGGCCAGTAGCAAGAAACCTAAAAATATATATATATGTTTTTTAATATCATTTAATAACAATGTTTGTTTAGGCTTGGAAGCAAAAAAAAAGTGAAAGAACACAAAGGACAAACCTCCAAAAAATACCACGACCATTGTCTGGATCTGAAGCCACCTTCACTAAAAAATAAAATGGCCACACTTTGAATCTATGGCATTTACTAAAGACACTATTGTGCCGGATCCAACTGAGGGAAATTTGTCAGATCATGTGGATACTTGTGCTGGGTTAAACTTAACAAATTTGTTGGATGATTTACTAGGTAACGACGAGGACATATTAACAAACTTAAATGACACCCCTTGCATATCTGCCACATTAAAAAAACAAAAGAGGAAGAGCTCAGCCATGGATGTCGATGCAGAATTTATAAAATTGGAAAAGGAACAGTTAAAAATTGGATATGGAGAAGGAAGAAGACTGCGACGATATTCATTTCTTCAAAAGCTTATTGCCATTCATGAAAAGAATGACACTTTTGGACAAACTGGAAGTAAGAGGAGACATCCAAAACATTATTATTGAGAAACTTAAGGTTAATGAACAAATTTAATAAACAAAAAGAAATCTTAAAAAAGACAATAATAAAAATACATACCTTAAAGTTAAAACCAGTCTCTGCTCTGGAGAAATAGCAATTCTTTGTTTTATTAAACTCGGTTGCACTTTTTCAAGCAGCCTGTCAAAAGTTTCTACAGACATGCGTAGGTATTGCCAGAATCTATCTGGAAATTTTCGAAGATTCTGAAATAAATTATTGAATTCACCGAATTTTGATCTTAATTGATTAATAGGATGAACACCATATCTTCTTCTTTTTCCCAGTTTGAGTAATCTATATACATAAAAACGATTTTCCGACAATAACATACGGCGAACTGCTCTTGACAACGGCATTTTAACGACTAAACGCTCAAGAGTAACCGCTCTGTGCTTGGCCACACGTCGCTTAGAATTGCCGCTCAGCTGCTCATCGCTTAGCCGCTCAGACCATGGTTGAATTATACAAGGTTAAGTCATGCGCGGCAGAAGGAGCCTGTTGATAAGACCATGCGAGTGCAAGAGAGATAGCATAGTTGCTGCTTCGATATTGCTTCATCGTCTTGTTTTAGTGTGCAAAAACGAGATAGAACGATGTGTGATTTTGTTTACATTTTTCAACAGAGGTTCTAATTTCAGAGCGTTGTGTGTTTTTGGCTACATGTGTAATTTAAATTTTTAAACTGATTATGTAAATGAAATAAAATGACATGAAACATGTATAAACGTATAAAACTTATAAACATAGTTCTAAAAAAGTAACGTAACCTTAAAATTCCACGAAAAATTCGTCCGCACTCACAACTTATCACGTTGACAGCTGCTTTGCGACTAACAACAGGCTCCTAAAAATTGAGCGAGCATGCTCTCACGACTTAACCATGTATAATTCAACCATGGCTCAGACGCTCAGCCGCTAACTGCGTGGCCGAGGCCTAAAGGCCTGGTGTCACATACACCGTAAACCGAAACCGAAACAGAAACAAAAATATCGATTGCACAAAGAATTGACCAGCGTTAAGTTATCTGCGTTTGTAGAAAACAGGTGATCGTCGATTAACAGCAACCGAATAAAGTCAAAAGTACTTGTTTAGGTTTCAGTTGCTAATGTACTGAATTCGATTACTATTGCTAACAATTGAAAAATACCGATGTTTCTGTTGCAGTTTCTATCGCAGTCGCAAATGTACTGAATTCTGTTTCTGTTTCGGTTTACGGTGTATGTGACAACAGGCCT
>JAWNNU010000824.1:0-51020 GCA_035044585.1 Scaptomyza polygonia | reverse complement strand
AAATCTGAGCAGAGTCGTATCTTGCCTTGACTCGTGGGACCTGCGAGTAACAGTTCATTCAACGAATTTGAACGAACGAAGTTGACTTTGCAGAACCGTCAAATACTACTCGAAGTTTTGTTGTTGTTCTGTAAATCTTCTGGACGCAGTGGTGAGGCAAGTTGAAACTTGGTGCTGTGCAGTCTTCTGAAGCGAGAGACATGTGACCTAATCTGAGATATTCCTGAATAAATGCCACATACTGAGATTTGAGGTTGATATCCTTCGCGAGTTTTGCCTCTAAGCCTTTAAGTCTGCGCCAAACGCGTCGGTACAAATTTCCAAGATTCCAAAAATCAGTTTTAAATGGCAATTTGACCGAATACTGGCCATTTGAGAGACGTGTGTGATTTTTCTTAAAGAAATCCTCACAGAGCATGTCCTCTTCGCAAGCTGAGATTGACGGAGCATAAGAATATTCGATTTCCCAAAACCGTCTTACTATATATCTTCGAGCGAACCGTCTTGAACTTGTTGAGCTGGTGATTTAGCGAGAGAAACCAGTGCTGTATGCTTGTTATTAGCATGCGATATAGCTCCAGATACTGTCCAACCGAGTTTAGTTTCGTGCAATATCAATTTGCTGTCCAATAAACGTATTTGCCAAGCTAAAATTAATTAAAAAAATAATCCTGCTCCGATAAGCAAGTCTATGCGTTGAGATTTATGAAAATTAGGGTCAGCGAGAAGAACCAACCAACAGGTATCTGTTAGTTTTTTGTATTGAAATCATACTACGGCTGGTAGACACGACGGCTCCAAGTGATGCTCCATAGCTTTCATTTTTCAACTGCTCTGTCTGAATCGTGTGATGAGATGGAGAGTCTAAAATGGCACGACATTCAGTAAGCTCTCCAAAACGATTTTGCACCACGACTATGGCCGTCGCGAGCAGGACGTATTCATCAGGCACGACGTTTGAGGCTAGGTGTGGACGGCTTCAACATGAGCTAGGTATGAGCGCTGACGAAGCTTGATTTGAACTTGGCAGGAGCTGTGGTTGCAAAGAACTGGGTGCAGAAGTTGTCATATGCAGTAGCGTATGGTTGTTTTATTTAATAGGTTAAACTTCATACAATTTTAATATTTTTTCATGAAAAGCCTTGTTGGCTTCCCATGATTAAGCAACATCAGCAACTCCATAACAATCTAATAAATTCTGCTGAAAGAGTTGCAATGAGCTATTTTGTTAAGTTGATTTATACCGTTTGCCATTTACAATTTCAGTTTTCAGGGTGCAAGCCGGGAATGTTATTCGCTCTTTGCGACCAGGTGCAGTTCCTTCATTGGCGCTAACAAGTTTATTTGGCAGCACTTTATAAAATAATCCGGACTCATCAGCATTACAGATCTGATCTGCAGTCAAATCGAGCTCTTTGACTTTCTCCCCGAACTCCTTCAGAAACGGCTCGACAAGAGTTAGCTTATTCGAGAATTTCTTACCGCTAACTTTAAGCATGCGAATGCCGTGACGTTTTTAAAAATTTAAAAACCAGCCGTTACTTGCGTGGAATTTACTAGATTTGTCTTCAAGTCTGCTATGCAACTGGCGCGCTTTTGCTTTTACGATTTCTATAGAAATAGGCAAATTGCACTCTTTTGTTTCAGAAACCACGCGTACAATAATTTCTCCATTTCAGCAAATTCGCAAGCTCTTATTGCAGGCATGGTTGCCAATTTCGCTTTTTTCCCGTCAAATCTGGCTTTTTTTGATGAGCAGTTGCTGGAGAAAATTTGAAATTGCGGGAGGCGGGAATTCTGGATATTTTAGAAATGTATTTGGCTTTTTTTCCGATTTTTTTTATGTCTCCAACATCGATATAAAAGTATTAAAAAAGTGGTAGCTGTACGATTATTTAATCGATATTTTTAAATACCGCCTCTAGTTTGAGGCAAACTATTATCTCTATATTAAAATTGCGCGTAAACGGTTATTCACACAAAAAAAAAATGCCGAAAGACTACAAACAAAAGTGCCGTGATGCTTGGCTTAAAAGCGAAGAATTTAAAGCATGGATACGCAAGGATGATACTGACGAGAGAAGAGTTTATTGCAGCTATTGCAAGAGCACAATAACAGCAAAGTTAAGCGATTTGCGCGCCCATGCAGCAACAAAAAAACACACCAGTGCCATGGACGGATTTAAACAAAAAATATAAAATTGATTTTGTTAGCTTGCCGGTAAAAACGATGGAGCAGGAAGCATCATTGTGCCTTTTTATTGCTCAGCACTCAGCTATGGCTCAAATCGACCATTTGGGCAACTTATGTTAAAAAAATTTTGACGGTGGAACTGCAGGTCGAATGAGACTGCATAGGACCAAATGCACAAGCATTATCAAAAATGTTCTTGGGCAACATTTTTCAGAAGACCTTCGCAGTGACATTGGAGAGTCAAAATTCAGTCTTCTTTTAGACGAGTCGACAGACATCAGCATCACCAAGCTTTTAGGTAATTATATAAAATAATAATTCCTTTACTTTTAATGTATATATCAAATTTTTTTTTTTGTAATGTATATTCAATGAATTTCAAAATGTATGTACCTAGGAGTGGCCATCAATTATTTTTCATTTGGGCGTGGAGTATTTGTGTCAACATTTTTAAGCCTAACGGCATTAGAATTCGGAAATGCATCATGCATTGCAGATGGCGTTAAAAACATCCTGAGTCAATATAAACTCGACATAAAGAATTTAATCGGCATCGGAACAGATAACGCTAGTGTTATGGTGGGCACGAATAAAAGTGTATAAACCGAATTAAAAAAGGAAGCACCGTCATTAATTTTAATCAAATGTGTCTGCCATTCGGTACAACTCGCTGTAAGTTACGCTTGCAAACACCATCTACCAGAGAGCTTAGAGTTTTTAATATACGAAACCTATAATTGGTTCTCGAAAAGTTCGACCCGACAAATTGCTTATAAAAAAATTTATGAATTTATTAACGACAATAAGGTATGTCACTGTGTGCCGCTTTTCCAGTACAATTTTTCCATGTTCCTGTTTTTAACATGTAGATATCTGTCTTAACAATCATATATGTGAGTATTGTCAAGATTTCTTAGCTCTCCAAAGTGACCGTCCTTATTTCTTTTATTAATACATTAATTGTGTATTTTTTTTTGTGTGTATTGTCTTAGTAGTTTTTAAAAGAAACCATTTGTATATGCTTTGATAATATAAGTTTTGCATCTGCTGAAAATATTTTTTATATTCTACAAGACTCCACTTAAGATACCAAAAGTTTCCGACACAAGATGGCTATCAATAGAGCTAGCAGTTATTTTGTACTAGCTAGCAAAATTTGTACATGGGGTACGAATTTGAAAAAAAATTAAAATCTCTGAATGTTGACGCTGATTTCGAAAAGGAACTCCGCAGCACTTGCACAAATTTTCTGATTGTGCTTATTAAGCAACTGAAACAGAGGTAATTTATAATACTTTACTATTTTTAAATAATAAATTAACTTTGAAATTTTAAAGCAGGTCGACAGTTTCTCCGTCGAGAACATTTTGCGGGCAAAGAAAAATAGCATTAACGAAATATTGGAATTTTTTAATGTAGTAAATATTTCTCAAGTTGAGCGCCAATACAAAGACATCAATTTAGTCAAATAAGAAAACGTGAGCGACACGTCTAAGTTTTGGATAGAAGTGTACAATTATAGAGACTCAGGTGGCAACCACAGATTTTTAGAGCTGGCGATGGTTGCGCTACATATTTTGTCCTTGCCGTGGTCAAATGCCGAAATTGAACGGGTTTTTAGCCAATACTTTAATAAACATTAATGAAATGTTTGTAAAACCTTAAAAAAAACAAGAAAGATTTTTTTCCGCTTTTTTGTGTTATTTTTCAGCTTTTTTTTTTCATATTTCTCCCCGTTAGAAACTGCTTTTTTTTGTGATCAAAAGTTGGCAACACTGATGGCAGCACGCTTTCCTAGCCCGGAATCCGCATTTGTGATAAACTTTTTATAGTGCAGCTTCGTTACGTTTAATACTAGTTATTGTCGACTTATAGACTTGGTATTCCTTGCATATCGATTTAATAATAATGCCACTTTCCAGTCTTTCTAGGATTTCACATTTTTGTTCTACTGTTAGTTAATAAACATGTTTTACAAACGGCATATTGAACGCAGCCCGAATTAATCAACCGATCGCGAAGTATCAACCTGAGTGCGCACAGGAACCACTATGTATGTATACTAGTCATTCTTTTGACTGTAAGCTTTGCTTAGTACTGTTAAATAAAGCGATACTTAAAACAAAAAAATATATATATACATAGCTCAGCTTATGCTAAATTAATTGTTGTTTACCTGTTGGCATCGTACGCTGAAGACGGCAATCAAGTGCTACAACTCCAACGACTGGTGTGACATTCTTGGTGGTGCTTCTAGGGCTTCGGACCAATTGGAAATAAGATTTATGAGCAAGCCCTGCAGATATGCTATTTGTTGCTCCGCTTCGCATCCCGGGCGAGTTTGTAACACTCACGGAGAGTCAACCCAACGAGACTGATTTCCTAAAACTCCTCCGCAGCAAGATGCAAAAACTCAGAAGCACTAACACATATTGCCACGGATCGAATCCTACTTTCAAACAAACAACATTGCAAACGACGACTCATGTATTTGTTCGTGTAGAACATGTGCGACCACCCCTGGAACCATCTTATGGAGGTCCTCTTAGAAAAATATGATAAGTTTTACAAGATTCGTATGACGCATCGAGAAGTAAATGTGTCCATCGATCGCCTAAAAACAGCATTCTTGAACAGCAAATCCATACCGACTTCCCAGCCGCCGGTTCCAGACAACACACCAGCGCCAGCGAAATCTGCCACTACTACGAACAGGTCAAGACGAACAGTCCGTTTCCCCTCTCGCTATCAATAGAGTAAGACTGTATCTAGCGGCGGAGCCCTGTGGTGAGCTGGTAACTCTGACACGATAGTCAATAACTATCGATGACCAGAAAGAAAAAGACTCACAATTAATCTTTTGAGTTACTCAACAATCAAGCGTCACGCTGCAAATTTTGTACATAGCAAATTTACTATATTTATTAAAGTTATATTTATTTAAAAGTAAAATTTGAAATTATTTTTAAATCTGAAATCAAATGAAGGTAAAAAGTTAACGTTAAAGCTCTGGGAAATTTAACAAGAAAATTAGTGGTCCAACATTTGTTGCTTGGATTGGGAAAAACCCAGAAAAACCCAATCAGACCAGCGGTAGATTCGTGATTAGTGGTTACGATTTGATAAAGAAAAGAGAATCGAGTGTTTTAGGACAAGTGAGGGGAACACAGATATCCAAATGTGAATTCAAAGTCCTATAAAAAATGGCAATGGCAGTTTCTATATCACTACAAGAATAAATGTGAGACCAATTAGTGTGTTGAAGAAGATCATTCAATTTTGTAAAGTCAGTTTTACGAAAACAACGTGTCTTTAAAGAATTATTAGAAGCTGGACTAGGGTTAAGAATTTCAAAGGAAAGTTCTAGAAGGGGTACTCTACCAACATTACTACAATCAGGGTCAGAAACAAACATCAAATCTAACATTTTATTACAACAGTCATGCACCCTGTAAACTTGTAATAGGCCTAACTTCTTAAGGCCATCGATAAAATCATCAGAAATGGTAACGGCGCCAAAGATGTGTCATTCACAGATCATACAACATGTGCCATATTAAAATCACCAACCACTATAAGTTGATCCATATCCGTCAACAACGACGCAACAAGTTGTAGGGCATTCAGATGGGATACATAAATGTTATTATCAGAATGGGGAGGAATATATGAGCAAGTAATATACAATGAGCGGCAGCTACATAATATAACGATTAATACGTCTCGCCTTTCGGTAATGAGTGTACTATCTGAAAAAATTGTTGTTGTAATATATATATGTCATACATTGCACATAGACTAACAATTAGATTTTCCTCAAATTAATTTTATTTTAAAGCCAAGGCTTCAACCTTTATTTTAAACTATATATATATAAATGAAGTGATTACATTTTCAATTAAAAATATTAGATCAAAAACATGCAACATTTTGCTTCATTTTGAAGACTTTAAATTGCTCTAGCAATCTCAATAATCAATCAATTACTCTGAATTTTTTGGAATTTAAGTTGAGATGAGGTAAACGAACATTCCCACATTCAAATTTTTAACACTTCTGCCAAATATATAACTTTTTTAGTCAAAAAATCACTGCTAAAATCACTACTTTTTTATCAATTCCAAATTGTTCAAAAAATTAGCCATAGAATCCATTTAAATTTTTTTGTAAATAGAAAATAGACTTGAGTTCCTTTCGTTTGATATATATTCGGTCATGACTGATAGCTTCTTAATGTTCAAATTTCATTAAGAATTGGCTCGAATTGGCTTCCGATTAATAATTTTAATCGGTACCCAGGGAACACCACGTGGAGGCCATCTCGACTGTAATGGGGCTCTTATATTTAGAGCCTTCGAGTTGACTTGAAATAATTTATCAAAAATCATTTCCAACATCCCCACTTAAAAATACCTTAGTTCTTTTTTTAAGTTTTTCAACATACTTATATATGAAAAAAAAAATAAATACGTAATAAATAAAATATAAATAAATTAAAATCGAAAAATATAAATAAATATATATTAATAAATAAAATACCAAACATAAATATAAACACAAACAATTACATACTATTCAATCAAAATGTTTTCAAGGTTTAACGAAATCCCGCTATGATAGCTATATATTGTCTCATAAGTTTGCGCGCTGACTCTCCCATTAGAAATATTAGAAAATGTCCAGTCAATATGGGTATCGGACTTGGTGGTTGATAAATTTAATTCAAGAAGTGAATTATAACTGATTGGGGGTAAAAAGTTGTAAACCCTACTGCCAATATCAGATTGAGCTCGCAGACATATATGTTAAAATCACTCAAAACTAATGTATTTCTATTTAAAAAAGTGAATTGGTTAAATAAATTCTCAAATTCTGTTTAAAATTTGAGCAATGGATAAGACAGACTTCTGTACACTATCAAAACCCCCAAGGACTTGTATTTAAACAAAGCGTACTCAAAGACATATGACCCCGAAAAATTCTGACCTGTCGAACAAAGACTTACGTGACGGTATAATTCATTTTTAATAAAAACAATAGTTCCTCTTTTTGGTCGATTTCTTGTGTTAGGTGTGCAATCTAGTTGTACGACTGTTGAAAAGTCATTTAGCTCATGTGTGGAAGCCTCAACAAAACATAGAATAGAAGATTTTAACATTAATTGATCGGACGAAATATCACTAAAATGGCAATGCAGGCTTTCCGTATTATGGTAAATTAAATTAAATTCAGAAGAGTTAAGTAAAATATCGAAATGAGTCTTAAGTAGTTTTTCGGAGCGTAAAGTTTGAAGTTCCTGATTTACAGCCGAGCCTGCATCAGGTTTTGGTGGATAAAATTCACCGACTATGAACAAAACAGACGCATTGGTTGCTCTACTACAAGCAACATATAATGCTTCTCGGCACATTTTGCTACAATTGTGGACAACCACTTTGTTATATTTTGCACCCTGACTCTTATAAATTATAATTGCTTCTGCCGGTACTACAGGAAATTGTTCGCGGTCAATAGTTACTTGCTCGTTGGAATGATATTAAAAACTTTTAATAGTCTTCTGAACTAGAGTCCAAGAAGTTTCTTGACGATGTAAGCATCTAGCTCGAGTATTAACTCCTACACTTTCTTCTAAAAACTTTATCCACAAAATTGATGGTGTGGCTGATCTGAATCCTTTTTCCATTAAAGTTCCTGTTGCTCCATTAACTAACCCATCAGCAGTGTCTACATTAGCCGTCACCATATACTTTGCTGTGGTCTTCAAAATAAGAGAATAGGGTAATCCCTGGGTTTTTGTAGTTTTAAAATCCTGAACAGGCTCAAGAATTCGACTCTTGGCGGAGGCGTTAATATGTGCGGCTTTTACAAAATCTCTAGCATTAGAAATATGTTGGTCAGTATTAATAGAATTAAGCTTTGTTGCGTTAAATCTATTAACTTCGGCGTTGGTTTCAAAAAGATGAATAACATAATCTAGAACTTGGTCAGCTCTACAAATCCTGTTTTTAAATAAATCTACGTCTCTGTCGACATTTGACCAGATGCCATATTATTGAGAGCTATTGCGAAAGGTTGATCATTACGCTGCAGCATTATCTCTGAAAGTTCAAAAAACTTAAAGCATTCCCAAAGAGACGACCCAAATAAGGCACTATAAGGGTTATGCGACTCTGAAGTAGATTGAAATATCCATCTATCTCCTATAGGACGTAGTTGTCTAAGATCGCCGAAAACGATCACTGAAATTCCTCCAAATGGAGATTCGCGGCTATTAAAAATTTTCCCTAGACGGGAGTCAATAAATGAAAATATCTTTGATCCTACCATTGAGATCTCATCAATGATTAAAACTTTAAGATCAATAAGAGTTGATCGTCGACTGTTTAGCAAATCTGCAACCAATTCTTTAAAAGCGGACCCAGACTGGTTAATTGGAAGAGAAAACATGGTATGAAGTGTGGAACCATTGATTCCAAAAGCAGCTTTACCAGTTGGAGCACACAATATGACTTTTGCCGAAGTTGCATCACATCCGGGCTTATTATTATAAAATGAAGTTAAAGACTGGTAAAGCGCTGATATAAGACGGCTTTTCCTAACGCCAGCGCCCCCACCAACAAACTCATAGAAAATGTTCTTCATATTAACGTTATGAAGAACATGGGAAAAATAAGATTTTTGCTTCAAATTTAATGATTTTACGAGATCTGCTAGATTTTCTGGGGAAATGAGTGGAGGAAGCTTAATAAGCCGGAAGTTATCAGTTTCTTCTGCGGTGTCATCATTTGCCTGGAAATTTAGGACATTCAATTGAGAACTTATTTCTGGGAAAGCCAGAACTCTAAATTCTTCATCAAGAACCACTTTATTTTCTAAATTCTCTTCCACGCCCTGACCCTCTACAGCATCCCTAAGCGCGTCTTCTAGCAAAGCGGGTCTTTCTCTAAATACGACGTAGTTGTCACGTTCGTTGTTTATACGGTTCTCGTGTTCCCAGTAATACTCCTCACAATTCATGTCAAATAATTCCCTTTGCTCTTGCATCCAATGTGAAAACAACATTACCAACTCTCTAAAGTGGTTTTGCCTATCCTTGTGAAAGCCAAAATTCCTATATCTAATTATGCGTGGCTTGGACCTTCGTTTAATAAAACCACATCCATCTAAAAGCGGAAAAAACTCGGAACCCACGACCTCATTTTGTTCATCATCGTCGCTATCAATATTTTGGTGGGAAACTCTACAAGTTTTGCTATAATTATCACGCATATGTCCCTAAGAAACAATGACAAATCAGTCCCTGGTGTGTCAATTTGACATAATCAAAAAAAATTTAAGGAAAAATATTTTTAAAATTAAAAATATTTATTTATATAACAAAATTAAATAATAAAAACAAATATGTTTATGGATTGCATGTTTCGCATAGAACAAAGCGATGCTAAGGGCAAACTTATTTTAAGCACCTATCGCATTCGGCAGAGTGAATGTTTGCATTCTTTGCCTGTGGGCATATGTGGCACCTTGCGCGCTTCCCAGTTGGAGTGTGGTGCATCAAGCGACTGTTCGCAGATGCATCAGCTTCGGTTTGGACTAGCTGCTAGCCGTCCTGAATCCCACGCACTAACGGCAACGCTCTCTCGCCTCATCGTGATCGTTCCCGTTGGTCGATATGCAGCGTGACTAGGGAATACCCGAGTTCAATCAAAAAAAGGCGGTGACGGATGTTTTTTTTGGCCAAATTCCAGTTTTGGTTCAATTCCGTGAATAAAATGAACGCATTCAACGCAGATACATCTAGTATATAGCAAAATACTGCGGCAGGCCATATGTTTACTTTGCGTTTGCAGCGATAAGTGCCTACCATCTCATTCACAATGTCGAGGCCGCATTTCGTTCTATTATAAAAATGTATAATTTCCGGCTCTTTTTTAACGTCTTTCTCTTCTATTTGTGTCGATAGACAATTCAATTTAACCGCAAGAGCGTGGGATGTGAAGAAATTGTCGGTAGTAACGTTTCTCCTGTTGAGTCCCTAAGCTGCAATACGACCCGTTCTCCCAGGTCTACTTCGGGTTGCGGTTACGACCAATGTAAACATCAACAGCATACACGTAAAATGTTGATGCATCACACAGAATCCAGTGTTTGATACCGTATTTGCAGGGATGTACTGCGTAAAGGGACATCGACCACGGTATGGTAGCAACTGCCCGTCGACGGCTACATTTTTGCCAGGAGTATAGCACAATTTGAGTCGATATGCCCATTTATCAAAAATTGCTCGAAATGTAGCAAATTTGTCTCGAAAACGGAAGTGTGCTTTCTCTTCCCGATCTTCGATCGGCAAACTCCGAGTGATCTACTTATAACGCTTGAGAGACATTGTTGCTGCAAATATCGGTCGTCCACTTTTAAGATTCCACAGCTCAGTGATGCATTCACCATGCGACCGATACACTCCTGCAAACAGTAAAACTTCATAATATGCTCGCATAGTGCACTTTTTCGACATTCTTCCATTCACTTCCACATGTCCATATTAAATACTGAGCTTGCGACGCAAATTATTTGTACCTGAGCTTACACGCAGGTTACAAATAGCTTGTCGAATAGTTTTCTTCTGGTCCAGCGAGTACTCAACTTGTCAAAAATACTAAGCTGGGCTCTGCAACTAATTCTCGTCTCACCTCCTCGTATAAAAAGTCGGTATCGCTATCAGTTTCAATTTCCACATCAGTCTCATTTTCATTTGGCTCGTAGTCGCTGTCAGCGTCATCTGATTCAAACGGATCGAACTGCTCGTACGCCATATTCTTGGTTTTTGATATCCTGGTATATTTTTTGTAGGTCCTCAATAGGTTCAAGCTTGAACCGGTTGGGAGTTACAAGAAGAAGAAAATCCATGCAAACTATTTTGGTAGTACATAATAGGTAACAGGCATAAGGAAAAACCAAAGTGCCGTAATTTTCCCATATGTGACAAATTGAAACGCCAGGGATCCTTTTGTAACCTTTTTATTTGCAACGAAAATAACAATGGAAATATATTGAAACTATGATTTTCTTAAAATTCTTCAAAATTCGTTCAGTGAGCCAACATTTCATTCACATTCGATAAATAGAAAAGCCCCAAAAGCATTTTGAATCTCAAAATTGTGTCAAATTGACACAAGGGACAGATGCGTGTTATAGTTTGCGGCAAAATCAGCTAAGGCAATATTTACAAGATCATAAGGCCGCACATAATGATCTAACAGACCAACTGTAAAAATGTCTGTCGAGTTTTGAGCTAAATTTTGAAGTTGTTGCTTGGGCCGAAGCATTCTAACTCTATTTTCGAGAAGTACTGTGTTTATATAAACATCACCATTACTGGTCTCGGACATACGCAACCCCATACAACAGTACACGGCTTCCTGAGCGGAAATCTCAGTACCAGAAATGAATTTATGCCCAATATGTTGCAACTTTTGCTTAATTGTGTAGTTGTGGCGCTGTTTAATTTCATCCACGGCATCGCGCATTAATTTAGAAATCCCCCTTTGTGATTTATTTATGTAATTAGCAACATAACTGCAACATGCATAAGGATCTAATATAAATTGAATGTCAATATTAGCTCTTTGCATTGCAAGAATATGTTTATTGTAGGCGTTTACTTTTATTGCGTTAAAAGAACGCTTTAGGAATATTTGTGGTTTCTTCAAACAATACCTAATTGCCATTGTATATTCCTCGTAAGTGAGGTTTATTTGATCGTGAGATAAGAAATCATTAAAACATTCAAATGCTGGCAATGTTTCACGATCAAAAGGAAAATTTAATAAGTTATTAATTGATTGAAGATTTTTGCGATTGATTGAAGATTTTTGCGATGTGAAGTAGCGAGATCACTATCGGACAAAGGAAATAAAATTTCTGTTTGGGGCATTGGAGGATATGGAATACCAAAGCGGCATATGCGAAACCCCCTTATTCAATATACTGGCTAAGATCAACATTTGTCACATCTGTAGTGACAAATTGGTTGGTAAAGTCTATTATGGGTGGAATAGAACCTCTTTGTTAGAATTCAAATCGCCAATAATATTTGATAACTGGATGACATCCAAAAATCCCACCGAGCACATGTCACCGGATCGGCTCTAATCAGCCTTGCTTTTTCAGCAAATTGCAAAGACGCTGCACTTTCTTCGGTTATGTGCTCCGTATCGACATTTCGCTTCAACAGAACTAGCAGTTCACCCCACCTAGTTTCAGCAGTCAACTATTATGTTATTGTTCTATCAATAACAGAAGCTCACAATAGAAACACACATATAAAAAGTACATACATAGCACAAAACATACACTTTCATTCAGAAAAGGCATATGATTATCTACGAGACGTGCTCAAATTAAAACTGCCATCGAAAAATGCATTAATGCAGTGGGCAGTGCAACAAAACATAAGACCTGGCTTTAACCCTGATTTGTTTAGCAATTTGCAGAAAATTGTTAGCGAGATGAGTGCTAAGGGTAAAGAAGCAGTCATTTTGCATGACGAAATGAAGATTAGAAGGGGTCTTGAGTACAATAGTACTCTTGATTCAATTCAAGATTACGAAGATGATGGCCAAATAACAAAACGCGTAATGGGGGACTACGTTTGTGTTTTCATGGTAAAGAGCCTCTTCGAAAACTGGAATTATGTTCTAAGTTATACCATTTCTGCAGGCGTTTTAAAGCACGATGCCATTATAGAAAAATTTAAATTGAATATTATACAGGCCCAAGCCATGGGCCTAAATATAAGAGCAGCTATTTGCGACCAGAATTCAACTAATAGAGCTGCTTTAAAAAAATAAGGGGTTGATAAAAACAATACTAGCTTTTGCGTTAATGGCAAAACAATAAATGCTATATTCGACGTTACGCATCTTATGCTATCACTGCGAAACATTTTAGTAAAACGAAATCTGAATTCGCCTGATGGCGTTGTTTCATGGAAAGTGATAGAAGAGTTATTTGAAGTAGATTCCAAAAACTCAGTAAGGCTCTGCCCAAAACTAAATGCAAGTCACGTCTATCCACAACGGTATGACGAAACCAAAATAGAAAATTTCACCCCAATTTTTAGCCATATTTTAGCCGCTGCACTTAAAACAATGCTCGATAATGATGGTTTTTTGAATTGCAAAGAAATTGCACAAGCAACTGCAGCATTTATTGTAAAAATTAACAAATTATTTGACTGCCTAAATAGTTATGTTCGAAATGATAAAAACCCATATAGATGTGGTCTTAAGAACGGCAATGTCGTTCATAAAACTCTTTTAGAAATGAAAGCTTACTTTGAAGCAATTCAATACCCAAATGTTGTTCATTGTATTGATGGCATGATTATGACAATAACGTCCATCTTATCCTTAGAACAAAGTATTAGGAGTGACAGACAGGATGCATTTTTCATTGCGACGTCACAATTAAACCAGGATGCATTAGAAAATTTGTTTCATTCAATAAGATATCGCGGTGCTATAAATAATAGTCCCACAATGTACGAATTCAATGTAAGTATGTCAAAAATCCGGTCAATTCAAGTTCTAAATTCAAAAATAGAATCTGGTAACTCCGCTCTGGATGATGATTCAATGTTGGATGATTCAAGTGAAACAACATCAGAATTTGACAGTGTATGTTATGATGACTCAATTCTTTCGGATTTAGAACTTTATATTGATGCCTAAAATGTAACCATTGAACATGCATTTAATGAAAATGCATTGCGTTATTTTGCGGGATTCTTATTACATAAACTGTTGACAATGCACGATTGCGAAGACTGTGCCAAGCTTTTTAAACAGTCCGCTGAACTCCAATGTCCTTCTGAGTGTTTAATACACAATAAAAATTTTTACTTTGTAAATAGCAACCAAAAGCTTAAGGCTCCGTCCGATTATTTCTTTAAATTAATTAAAATTCATTTCTATATTTTTAAACGGTATTTCAAGGAAAACTCCCACAAAGTTCATTTAAAACAAACTATCGTTAAAAAATGCATAGCAATAACTTCCCGATTAGAAACATACTCAGACTGGTTTAATAAGTCCAATAAATGCTATGAACAAAGGTATAACCTGGTTAATGATTAAGTTCTTATTTTGATTAGAAACAATTGTAAGTGGCTGTCGGAGAACATTGAAAATACAGCTTCTAGGCATTAAAATCAAAATAAGAACAAAATCTAAATTATTTAGCAAATTTTTAAGTTAGTTTATGTACATATTATTTTTAATCTAAACAAGTATTAGAGTTAAGAAATAAGGTAGTTTTAATGGGGAACATGGATATGACTTAATTGCAAACTTTTATAACTTTTGAATGTAAGTCATATAAAGTCGACTCATTGGTCATATTTATTTATGCCCCATTATTGAATCGGAAGCTAATATGAGCGGCGAATTAAAATTTTTTTTTTTTAACTCATTGAATTTATGTGTTTCTAATGTTTGATTTTCTTCTTTTGACTATTGCGAGGTCGGCCGTCCAACGTGTCCGCTCTGCACGCAACGCAACGCAACGCCTATGCCTCCGGATCGGCTCTTCGCGCCAAACAGGGACCCAAACTCCGTAACGTGTACATGCCCGTTAATGTAGGACCTGAAGGCCGTATTACCAATGGACAGGATGCATCTGTTAACCAGTTTCCCTACCAGGCTGGTCTCTCCCTGCAGATTGGTGGGTCCTCCGCGTGGTGCGGTGGCTCTCTGATCGGGCATGAGTGGATCCTGACCGCTGCTCACTGCACCGATGACCGATGGGTATGTTAAAATTTAAATGAATAATTAATAATTTACTTATTTTCTAATCCTTTTGTGTATTTGACTACTTAGTGTTGACGCCGTCACAGTTCAATTGGGCAGCAACGTGCGATTAATTATATTTTTGCGGCATTCTCCGTGTGTGTGTGTGTGGGCGCGCTAAATTTTGCCCGGACTTGGGATTTATTGTGTGAATATACGCGTTAAAGAGATAATATAATTTATAATTATATTCTTAATATAATAATAAAAGCTATTAATAACAATCGGAAAATAAGTGACTATTTCGTATTAAACGGGCAAGTCAACGTAATAATATTTTTTGTGGGAATCTCCGTGTGTGTGTGGTTAGTGTGTGGTGTATGTGTTGGAAGTTATTGTTATTGTCAGTGTCCGTCCAGGTTATTTCACAGGTTAGTGTGTGGGTGGTTGTATGTGTTGACTCACAGTGTCCGTTTCTTCTAAGTTCTTACATTAATTTAAAATGGCAACTGTAAAAAAATACTCTTATCCAAATTACCGATGCAGTATACATTCCTGCAGCAGAAGTTACAGGAATAGTTCTAAAGAATTGCCGGTAAGGTTGTTCGCTTTTCCGTCCGATTTAATTGGTTTTAACAAATGGGTTGAGGCTTGCCATTTAGAGCGTAATAAAATTAATAATTGTTCACGTATTTGCGATCATCATTTTGAAACGAAATATTTGGGCAAACTTAGATTAAAGAGAGGTGCAGTGCCAACAATTAATTTAAGAGATAATAATTTGTTGTATTCAATAAATGCTGAATTTGCTAATAATGAATTGACTGAATCAATAGAACCAAATGATCAGAGGCAAGCAGCAGATTCTTTTCTAGTTACAACAGAATACTCCAACCTTCCAACTGAGAATGAGTATTTAAATAACTGTAATAACAGTTCAAAAAGAGATCAAAAAGAAGGATTCTGTAGAAAACAATGGTTGAAGGCATTAGCTGAGCGAAGGAAACTAAAGATGAAAATTAGGGAATTACAAAATAGTTTAAAACGTAAACCTAAGAGAATAAATGTGCATTCCAGTATTGCCGGTATGATTCATATCTCTGAAGAAGCGAAAACTGTATGTAGAATGCTTCTGAGAAAAACAAATAATTTCAGTACCAAAGAAAAGAGGATAGCACAAAACATACAGTTTCATTCAGAAAAGGCATATGATTATTTGCTAGACGAGCTTAAATTAAAACTGCCATCAAAAGATGCATTAATGCAGTGGGCAGTGCAACAAAACATAAGACCTGGCTTTAACCCTGATTTGCTTAGCAATTTGCAGAAATTTGTTAGCGAGATGAGTGCTAAGGGTAAAGAAGCAGTCATTTTGCATGACGAAATGAAGATTAGAAGGGGTCTTGAGTACAATAGTACTCTTGATTCAATTCAAGATAACGAAGATGATGGCCAAATAACAAAACGCGTAATGGGGGACCACGTTTGTGTTTTCATGATAAAGGGCCTCTTCGAAAACTGGAATTATGTTCTAAGTTATACCATTTCTGCAGGCGTTTTAAAGCACGATGCTATTATAGAAAAATTTAAATTGAATATTATACAGGCCCAAGCCATGGGCCTAAATATAAGAGCAGCTATTTGCGACCAGAATTCAACTAATAGAGCTGCTTTAAAAAAATAAGGGGTTGATAAAAACAATACTAGCTTTTGCGTTAATGGCAAAACAATAAATGCTATATTCGACGTTACGCATCTTATGCTATCACTGCGAAACATTTTAGTAAAACGAAATCTGAATTCGCCTGATGGCGTTGTTTCATGGAAAGTGATAGAAGAGTTATTTGAAGTAGATTCCAAAAACTCAGTAAGGCTCTGCCCAAAACTAAATGCAAGTCACGTCTATCCACAACGGTATGACGAAACCAAAATAGAAAATTTCACCCCAATTTTTAGCCATAGTGTAGCCGCTGCACTTAAAACAATGCTCGATAATGATGGTTTTTTGAATTGCAAAGAAATTGCACAAGCAACTGCAGCATTTATTGTAAAAATTAACAAATTATTTGACTGCCTAAATAGTTATGTTCGAAATGATAAAAACCCATATAGATGTGGTCTTAAGAACGGCAATGTCGTTCATAAAACTCTTTTAGAAATGAAAGCTTACTTTGAAGCAATTCAATACCCAAATGTTGTTCATTGTATTGATGGCATGATTATGACAATAACGTCCATCTTATCCTTAGAACAAAGTATTAGGAGTGACAGACAGGATGCATTTTTCATTGCGACGTCACAATTAAACCAGGATGCATTAGAAAATTTGTTTCATTCAATAAGATATCGCGGTGCTATAAATAATAGTCCCACAATGTACGAATTCAATGTAAGTATGTCAAAAATACGGTCAATTCAAGTTCTAAATTCAAAAATAGAATCTGGTAACTCCGCTCTGGATGATGATTCAATGTTGGATGATTCAAGTGAAACAACATCAGAATTTGACAGTGTATGTTATGATGACTCAATTCTTTCGGATTTAGAACTTTATATTGATGCCTAAAATGTAACCATTGAACATGCATTTAATGAAAATGCATTGCGTTATTTTGCGGGATTCTTATTACATAAACTGTTGACAATGCACGATTGCGAAGACTGTGCCAAGCTTTTTAAACAGTCCGCTGAACTCCAATGTCCTTCTGAGTGTTTAATACACAATAAAAATTTTTACTTTGTAAATAGCAACCAAAAGCTTAAGGCTCCGTCCGATTATTTCTTTAAATTAATTAAAATTCATTTCTATATTTTTAAACGGTATTTCAAGGAAAACTCCCACAAAGTTCATTTAAAACAAACTATCGTTAAAAAATGCATAGCAATAACTTCCCGATTAGAAACATACTCAGACTGGTTTAATAAGTCCAATAAATGCTATGAACAAAGGTATAACCTGGTTAATGATTAAGTTCTTATTTTGATTAGAAACAATTGTAAGTGGCTGTCGGAGAACATTGAAAATACAGCTTCTAGGCATTAAAATCAAAATAAGAACATAATCTAAATTATTTAGCAAATTTTTAAGTTAGTTTATGTACATATTATTTTTAATCTAAACAAGTATTAGAGTTAAGAAATAAGGTAGTTTTAATGGGGAACATGGATATGACTTAATTGCAAACTTTTATAACTTTTGAATGTAAGTCATATAAAGTCGACTCATTGGTCATATTTATTTATGCCCCATTATTGAATCGGAAGCTAATATGAGCGGCGAATTAAAATTTTTTTTTTTTAACTCATTGAATTTATGTGTTTCTAATGTTTGATTTTCTTCTTTTGACTATTGCGAGGTCGGCCGTCCAACGTGTCCGCTCTGCACGCAACGCAACGCAACGCCTATGCCTCCGGATCGGCTCTTCGCGCCAAACAGGGACCCAAACTCCGTAACGTGTACATGCCCGTTAATGTAGGACCTGAAGGCCGTATTACCAATGGACAGGATGCATCTGTTAACCAGTTTCCCTACCAGGCTGGTCTCTCCCTGCAGATTGGTGGGTCCTCCGCGTGGTGCGGTGGCTCTCTGATCGGGCATGAGTGGATCCTGACCGCTGTTCACTGCACCGATGACCGATGGGTATGTTAAAATTTAAATGAATAATTAATAATTTACTTATTTGCTAATCCTTTTGTGTATTTGACTACTTAGTGTTGACGCCGTCACAGTTCAATTGGGCAGCAACGTGCGATTAATTATATTTTTGCGGCATTCTCCGTGTGTGTGTGTGTGGGCGCGCTAAATTTTGCCCGGACTTGGGATTTATTGTGTGAATATACGCGTTAAAGAGATAATATAATTTATAATTATATTCTTAATATAATAATAAAAGCTATTAATAACAATCGGAAAATAAGTGACTATTTCGTATTAAACGGGCAAGTCAACGTAATAATATTTTTTGTGGGAATCTCCGTGTGTGTGTGGTTAGTGTGTGGTGTATGTGTTGGAAGTTATTGTTATTGTCAGTGTCCGTCCAGGTTATTTCACAGGTTAGTGTGTGGGTGGTTGTATGTGTTGACTCACAGTGTCCGTTTCTTCTAAATTCTTACATTAATTTAAAATGGCAACTGTAAAAAAATACTCTTATCCAAATTACCGATGCAGTACACATTCCTGCAGCAAAAGTTACAGGAATAATTATAAAGAATTGCCGGTAAGGTTGTTCGCTTTTCCGTCCGATTTAATTGGTTTTAACAAATGGGTTGAGGCTTGCCATTTAGAGCGTAATAAAATTAATAATTGTTCACGTATTTGCGATCATCATTTTGAAACGAAATATTTGGGCAAACTTAGATTAAAGAGAGGTGCAGTGCCAACAATTAATTTAAGAGATAATAATTTGTTGTATTCAATAAATGCTGAATTTGCTAATAATGAATTGACTGAATCAATAGAACCAAATGATCAGAGGCAAGCAGCAGATTCTTTTCTAGTTACAACAGAATACTCCAACCCCCCAACTGAAAATGAGTATTTAAATAACTGTAATAACAGTTCAAAAAGAGATCAAAAAGATGGATTCTATAGAAAACAATGGTTGAAGGCATTAGCTGAGCGAAGGAAACTAAAGATGAAAATTAGGGAATTACAAAACAGTTTAAAACGTAAACCTAAGAGAATAAATGTGCATTCCAGTATTGCCGGTATGATTCATATCTCTGAAGAAGCGAAAACTGTATGTAGAATGCTTCTGAGAAAAACAAATAATTTCAGTACCGAAGAAAAGAGGATAGCACAAAACATACAGTTTCATTCAGAAAAGGCATATGATTATTTGCTAGACGAGCTTAAATTAAAACTGTCATCAAAAGATGCATTAATGCAGTGGGCAGTGCAACAAAACATAAGACCTGGCTTTAACCCTGATTTGCTTAGCAATTTCCAGAAAATTGTTAGCGAGATGAGTGCTAAGGGTAAAGAAGCAGTCATTTTGCATGACGAAATGAAGATTAGAAGGGGTCTTGAGTACAATAGTACTCTTGATTCAATTCAAGATAACGAAGATGATGGCCAAATAACAAAACGCGTAATGGGGGACCACGTTTGTATTTTCATGATAAAGGGCCTCTTCGAAAACTGGAATTATGTTCTAAGTTATACCATTTCTGCAGGCGTTTTAAAGCACGATGCCATTATAGAAAAATTTAAATTGAATATTATACAGGCCCAAGCCATAGGCCTAAATATAAAAGCAGCTATTTGCGACCAGAATTCAACTAATAGAGCTGCTTTAAAAAAATTAGGGGTTGATAAAAACAATACAAGCTTTTTCGTTGATGGCAAAACAATAAATGCTATATTCGACGTTACGCATCTTATGCTATCACTGCGAAACAGTTTAGTAAAACGAAATCTGAATTCGCCTGATTGCGTTGTTTCGTGGAAAGTGATAGAGCAGTTATTTGAAGTAGATTCCAAAAACTCAGTAAGGCTCTACCCAAAACTAAATGCAATTAACGTCTTTCCACAACGGCATGACATATCTAAAATAGAAAATTGCACCCCAATTATTAGCCATAGTGTAGCAGCTGCACTTAAAACAATGCTCGATAATGATGGTTTTTTGAATTGCAAAGAAATTGCACAAGCAACTGCAGCATTTATTGTAAAAATTAAAAAATTATTTGACTGCCTAAATAGTTATGTTCGAAATGATAAAAACCCATATAGATGAGGTCTTAAGAACGGCAATGTCGTTCATAAAACTCTTTTAGAAATGAAAGCTTACTTTGAAGCAATTCGATACCCAAATGTTGTTCATTGTATTGATGGCATGATTATGACAATAACGTCCATCTTATCCTTAGAACAAAGTATTAGGAGTGACAGACAGGATGCATTTTTCATTGCGACGTCACAATTAAACCAGGATGCATTAGAAAATTTGTTTCATTCAATAAGATATCGCGGTGCTATAAATAATAGTCCCACAATGTACGAATTCAATGTAAGTATGTCAAAAATACGGTCAATTCAAGTTCTAAATTCAAAAATAGAATCTGGTAACTCCGCTCTGGATGATGATTCAATGTTGGATGATTCAAGTGAAACAACATCAGAATTTGACAGTGTATGTTATGATGACTCAATTCTTTCGGATTTAGAACTTTATATTGATGCCTAAAATGTAACCATTGAACATGCATTTAATGAAAATGCATTGCGTTATTTTGCAGGATTCTTATTACATAAACTGTTGGCAAATCACGATTACGAAGACTGTGCCAAGCTTTTTAAACAGTCTGCTGAAGTCCAGTGTTCTTCTCAGTGTTTAATACACAATAAAAATTTTGGCAATGCAAATAGCAAACTAAAGCTTAAGGCTCCGTCCGACTATTTCTTTAAATTAATTAAAATTAATTTTTATATTTTCAAACGCTATTTCGAGGAAAACTCCCACAAATTTCATTTAAAGCAAACAATTGTTAAAAAATGCATAGTATTAACTTTCCGCCTCGAAACATATTCAGACTGTTTTAATAAGTCCAATAAATGCTATCAACAAAGGTATAACCTGGTTAATGATTTTGTTCTTATTTTGATTAGAAACAACTGTAAGTGGCTGTCGGAAAACATTGAAAATACAGTTCCTAGGCATTAAAATCAAAATAAGATCAAAATCAAAATTATTTAGCAAATCATTAAGTTAGTTTATGTACGTATTATTTTTAATCTAAACAAGTATTAGAGTTAAGAAATAAGTTAGTTTTGGGAACATGGATATGACTTAATTGCAAACTTTTATAACTTTTGAATGTAAGTCATATCAAGTCGACTCATTGGTAATATTTATTTATGCTCCATTACAATTGTAATGGCCTCCTCGTGGTGTTCCCTGGATACCGATTGAATGTATTGAATCGGAAGCTAATATGAGCGGCGAATTAAAATCTTTTTTTTTTTAATTTTAACTCATTGAATTTATGTGTTTCTAATGTTTGATTATCTTCTTTTGACTATTGCGAGGTCGGCCGTCTAACGTGTCCGCTCTGCACGCAACGCAACGCAACGCCTATGCCTCCGGATCGGCTCTTCGCGCCAAACAGTGACCCAAACTCCGTAACGTGTACATGCCCGTTAATGTAGGACCTGAAGGCCGTATTACCAATGGACAGGATGCATCTGTTAACCAGTTTCCCTACCAGGCTGGTCTCTCCCTGCAGATTGGTGGATCCTCCGCGTGGTGCGGTGGCTCTCTGATCGGGCATGAGTGGATCCTGACCGCTGTTCACTGCACCGATGACCGATGGGTATGTTAAAATTTAAATGAATAATTAATAATTTACTTATTTGCTAATCCTTTTGTGTATTTGAATACTTAGTGTTTACGCCGTCACAGTTCAATTGGGCAGCAACGTGCGATTAATTATATTTTTGCGGCATTCTCCGTGTGTGTGTGTGTGGGCGCGCTAAATTTTGCCCGGACTTGGGATTTATTGTGTGAATATACGCGTTAAAGAGATAACAATCGGAAAATAAGTGACTATTTCGTATTAAACGGGCAAGTCAACGTAATAATATTTTTTGTGGGAATCTCCGTGTGTGTGTGGTTAGTGTGTGGTGTATGTGTTGGAAGTTATTGTTATTGTCAGTGTCCGTCCAGGTTATTTCACAGGTTAGTGTGTGGGTGGTTGTATGTGTTGACTCACAGTGTCCGTTTCTTCTAAATTCTTACATTAATTTAAAATGGCAACTGTAAATAAATACTCTTATCCAAATTACCGATGCAGTATACATTCCTTCAGCAAAAGTTACAGGAATAATTATAAAAAATTGCAGTTAAGGTTGTTCGCTTTTCCGTCCGATTTATTGGTTTTAACAAATGGGTTGAGGCTTGCCATTTAGAGCGTAATAAAATTAATAATTGTTCACGTATTTGCGATCATCATTTTGAAACGAAATATTTGGGCAAACTTAGATTAAAGAGAGGTGCAGTGCCAACAATTAATTTAAGAGATAATAATGAATTGACTGAATCAATAGAACCAAATGATCAGAGGCAAGCAGCAGATTATTTTCTAGTTACAACAGAATACTCCAACCCCCCAACTGAGAATGAGTATTTAAATAACTGTAATAACAGTTCAAAAAGAGATCAAAAAGATGGATTCTATAGAAAACAATGGTTGAAGGCATTAGCTGAGCGAAGGAAACTAAAGATGAAAATTAGGGAATTACAACAGTTTAAAACGTAAACCTAAGAGAATAAATGTGCATTCCAGTATTGCCGGTATGATTCATATCTCTGAAGAAGCGAAAACTGTATGTAGAATGCTTCTGAGAAAAACAAATAATTTCAGTACCGAAGAAAAGAGGATAGCACAAAACATACAGTTTCATTCAGAAAAGGCATATGATTATTTGCTAGACGAGCTTAAATTAAAACTGCCATCAAAAGATGCATTAATGCAGTGGGCAGTGCAACAAAACATAAGACCTGGCTTTAACCCTGATTTGCTTAGCAATTTGCAGAAATTTGTTAGCGAGATGAGTGCTAAGGGTAAAGAAGCAGTCATTTTGCATGACGAAATGAAGATTAGAAGGGGTCTTGAGTACAATAGTACTCTTGATTCAATTCAAGATAACGAAGATGATGGCCAAATAACAAAACGCGTAATGGGGGACCACGTTTGTATTTTCATGATAAAGGGCCTCTTCGAAAACTGGAATTATGTTCTAAGTTATACCATTTCTGCAGGCGTTTTAAAGCACGATGCCATTATAGAAAAATTTAAATTGAATATTATACAGGCCCAAGCCATAGGCCTAAATATAAAAGCAGCTATTTGCGACCAGAATTCAACTAATAGAGCTGCTTTAAAAAAATTAGGGGTTGATAAAAACAATACAAGCTTTTTCGTTGATGGCAAAACAATAAATGCTATATTCGACGTTACGCATCTTATGCTATCACTGCGAAACAGTTTAGTAAAACGAAATCTGAATTCGCCTGATTGCGTTGTTTCGTGGAAAGTGATAGAGCAGTTATTTGAAGTAGATTCCAAAAACTCAGTAAGGCTCTACCCAAAACTAAATGCAATTAACGTCTTTCCACAACGGCATGACATATCTAAAATAGAAAATTGCACCCCAATTATTAGCCATAGTGTAGCAGCTGCACTTAAAACAATGCTCGATAATGATGGTTTTTTGAATTGCAAAGAAATTGCACAAGCAACTGCAGCATTTATTGTAAAAATTAAAAAATTATTTGACTGCCTAAATAGTTATGTTCGAAATGATAAAAACCCATATAGATGAGGTCTTAAGAACGGCAATGTCGTTCATAAAACTCTTTTAGAAATGAAAGCTTACTTTGAAGCAATTCGATACCCAAATGTTGTTCATTGTATTGATGGCATGATTATGACAATAACGTCCATCTTATCCTTAGAACAAAGTATTAGGAGTGACAGACAGGATGCATTTTTCATTGCGACGTCACAATTAAACCAGGATGCATTAGAAAATTTGTTTCATTCAATAAGATATCGCGGTGCTATAAATAATAGTCCCACAATGTACGAATTCAATGTAAGTATGTCAAAAATACGGTCAATTCAAGTTCTAAATTCAAAAATAGAATCTGGTAACTCCGCTCTGGATGATGATTCAATGTTGGATGATTCAAGTGAAACAACATCAGAATTTGACAGTGTATGTTATGATGACTCAATTCTTTCGGATTTAGAACTTTATATTGATGCCTAAAATGTAACCATTGAACATGCATTTAATGAAAATGCATTGCGTTATTTTGCAGGATTCTTATTACATAAACTGTTGGCAAATCACGATTACGAAGACTGTGCCAAGCTTTTTAAACAGTCTGCTGAAGTCCAGTGTTCTTCTCAGTGTTTAATACACAATAAAAATTTTGGCAATGCAAATAGCAAACTAAAGCTTAAGGCTCCGTCCGACTATTTCTTTAAATTAATTAAAATTAATTTTTATATTTTCAAACGCTATTTCGAGGAAAACTCCCACAAATTTCATTTAAAGCAAACAATTGTTAAAAAATGCATAGTATTAACTTTCCGCCTCGAAACATATTCAGACTGTTTTAATAAGTCCAATAAATGCTATCAACAAAGGTATAACCTGGTTAATGATTTTGTTCTTATTTTGATTAGAAACAACTGTAAGTGGCTGTCGGAAAACATTGAAAATACAGTTCCTAGGCATTAAAATCAAAATAAGATCAAAATCAAAATTATTTAGCAAATCATTAAGTTAGTTTATGTACGTATTATTTTTAATCTAAACAAGTATTAGAGTTAAGAAATAAGTTAGTTTTGGGAACATGGATATGACTTAATTGCAAACTTTTATAACTTTTGAATGTAAGTCATATCAAGTCGACTCATTGGTAATATTTATTTATGCTCCATTACAATTGTAATGGCCTCCTCGTGGTGTTCCCTGGATACCGATTGAATGTATTGAATCGGAAGCTAATATGAGCGGCGAATTAAAATCTTTTTTTTTTTAATTTTAACTCATTGAATTTATGTGTTTCTAATGTTTGATTATCTTCTTTTGACTATTGCGAGGTCGGCCGTCTAACGTGTCCGCTCTGCACGCAACGCAACGCAACGCCTATGCCTCCGGATCGACTCTTCGCGCCAAACAGTGACCCAAACTCCGTAACGTGTACATGCCCGTTAATGTAGGACCTGAAGGCCGTATTACCAATGGACAGGATGCATCTGTTAACCAGTTTCCCTACCAGGCTGGTCTCTCCCTGCAGATTGGTGGATCCTCCGCGTGGTGCGGTGGCTCTCTGATCGGGCATGAGTGGATCCTGACCGCTGTTCACTGCACCGATGACCGATGGGTATGTTAAAATTTAAATGAATAATTAATAATTTACTTATTTGCTAATCCTTTTGTGTATTTGAATACTTAGTGTTTACGCCGTCACAGTTCAATTGGGCAGCAACGTGCGATTAATTATATTTTTGCGGCATTCTCCGTGTGTGTGTGTGTGGGCGCGCTAAATTTTGCCCGGACTTGGGATTTATTGTGTGAATATACGCGTTAAAGAGATAACAATCGGAAAATAAGTGACTATTTCGTATTAAACGGGCAAGTCAACGTAATAATATTTTTTGTGGGAATCTCCGTGTGTGTGTGGTTAGTGTGTGGTGTATGTGTTGGAAGTTATTGTTATTGTCAGTGTCCGTCCAGGTTATTTCACAGGTTAGTGTGTGGGTGGTTGTATGTGTTGACTCACAGTGTCCGTTTCTTCTAAATTCTTACATTAATTTAAAATGGCAACTGTAAATAAATACTCTTATCCAAATTACCGATGCAGTATACATTCCTTCAGCAAAAGTTACAGGAATAATTATAAAAAATTGCAGTTAAGGTTGTTCGCTTTTCCGTCCGATTTATTGGTTTTAACAAATGGGTTGAGGCTTGCCATTTAGAGCGTAATAAAATTAATAATTGTTCACGTATTTGCGATCATCATTTTGAAACGAAATATTTGGGCAAACTTAGATTAAAGAGAGGTGCAGTGCCAACAATTAATTTAAGAGATAATAATGAATTGACTGAATCAATAGAACCAAATGATCAGAGGCAAGCAGCAGATTATTTTCTAGTTACAACAGAATACTCCAACCCCCCAACTGAGAATGAGTATTTAAATAACTGTAATAACAGTTCAAAAAGAGATCAAAAAGATGGATTCTATAGAAAACAATGGTTGAAGGCATTAGCTGAGCGAAGGAAACTAAAGATGAAAATTAGGGAATTACAACAGTTTAAAACGTAAACCTAAGAGAATAAATGTGCATTCCAGTATTGCCGGTATGATTCATATCTCTGAAGAAGCGAAAACTGTATGTAGAATGCTTCTGAGAAAAACAAATAATTTCAGTACCGAAGAAAAGAGGATAGCACAAAACATACAGTTTCATTCAGAAAAGGCATATGATTATTTGCTAGACGAGCTTAAATTAAAACTGCCATCAAAAGATGCATTAATGCAGTGGGCAGTGCAACAAAACATAAGACCTGGCTTTAACCCTGATTTGCTTAGCAATTTGCAGAAATTTGTTAGCGAGATGAGTGCTAAGGGTAAAGAAGCAGTCATTTTGCATGACGAAATGAAGATTAGAAGGGGTCTTGAGTACAATAGTACTCTTGATTCAATTCAAGATAACGAAGATGATGGCCAAATAACAAAACGCGTAATGGGGGACCACGTTTGTGTTTTCATGATAAAGGGCCTCTTCGAAAACTGGAATTATGTTCTAAGTTATACCATTTCTGCAGGCGTTTTAAAGCACGATGCCATTATAGAAAAATTTAAATTGAATATTATACAGGCCCAAGCCATAGGCCTAAATATAAAAGCAGCTATTTGCGACCAGAATTCAACTAATAGAGCTGCTTTAAAAAAATTAGGGGTTGATAAAAACAATACAAGCTTTTTCGTTAATGGCAAAACAATAAATGCTATATTCGACGTTACGCATCTTATGCTATCACTGCGAAACATTTTAGTAAAACGAAATCTGAATTCGCCTGATTGCGTTGTTTCATGGAAAGTGATAGAAGAGTTATTTGAAGTAGATTCCAAAAACTCAGTAAGGCTCTGCCCAAAACTAAATGCAAGTCACGTCTATCCACAACGGTATGACGAATCCAAAATAGAAAATTTCACCCCAATTTTTAGCCATAGTGTAGCCGCTGCACTTAAAACAATGCTCGATAATGATGGTTTTTTGAATTGCAAAGAAATTGCACAAGCAACTTCAGCATTTATTGAAAAAATTAACAAATTATTTGACTGCCTAAATAGTTATGTTCGAAATGATGAAAACCCATAAAGCTTACTTTGAAGCAATTCAATATCCAAAATTTGTTCATTGTATTGATGGCATGATTATGACAATAACGTCCATACTTTCCTTAGAACAAAGTATTAGAAGTGACAGACAGGATGCATTTTTCATTGCGACGTCACAATTAAACCAGGATACTTTAGAAAATTTGTTTCATTCAATAAGATATCGCGGTGCTATAAATAATAGTCCCACAATGTACGAATTCAATGTAAGTATGTCAAAAATACGGTCAATTCAAGTTCTAAATTCAAAAATAGAATCTGGTAACTCCGCTCTGGATGATGGATTCAATGTTGGATGATTTAAGTGAAACAACATCAGAATTTGACAGTGTCTGTTACGATGACTCAATTTTTTCGGATTTAGAACTTTATATTGATGCAACAAATGTAACCATTGAACACGCATTAAATGAAAATACATTACGTTATTTTGCGGGATTCTTATTACATAAACTGTTGACAAATCACGATTGCGAGGACTGTGCCAAGCTTTTTAAACAGGAATGGCAACTGTAAAAAATACTGTTATCCAAATTACCGATGCATTATACATTTTTGCAGCAGAAGTTACAGGAATAGTTATAAAGAATTGCCGGTAAGGTTGTTCGCTTTTCCGTCCGATTTAATTGTGTTTAACAAATGGGTTGAGGCTTGCCATTTAGAGCGAAATAAAATTAATAATTGTTCACGTATTTGCGATCATCATTTTGAAACGAAATATTTGGGCAAACTTAGATTAAAGAGAGGTGCAGTGCCAACAATTAATTTAAGTGAGAATAATTTGTTGTATTCAATAAATGCTCTTTTTGATAATTATGAATTGACTGACAACATATCAATCGAACCAAATGATGAGAGGCAAGCAACAGATTATCTACAGCCTACAACAGAATACTCTAACCCCCCTACTGAGAATGAGTCTTTAAATTTCTGTAATAAAAGTTAAAAAAGAGATCAAATAGAGGGATATTATAGAAAACAATGGTTGAAGGCATTAGCTGAGCGAAAGAAACTAAAGCTGAAAATTAGAGAATTACAAAACAGTTTAAAACGTAAACCTAAGAAAATAAATGTGCATTCCAGTATTGCCGGTATGAGTCATATCTCTGAAGAAGCAAAATCTGTATGTAGAATGCTTCTAAGAAAAACATGTAACTTCAGTACCGAAGAAAAAAGGATAGCACAAAATATACATGTCATTCAGAAAAGGCATATGATTATCTACGAGACGTGCTCTAAATATAAGAGCAGCTATTTGCGACCAGAATTCAACTAATAGAGCTGCTTTAAAAAAATAAGGGGTTGATAAAAACAATACTAGCTTTTGCGTTAATGGCAAAACAATTAATTTAAACTGTTTGTTATTTAAATAATAAATAAAAAGTTCGGATACGACTTTAAGGATGGTCTTTTTAAAATAAAGTTTGGGCATTTTTTAGGATTCTCGTTTACGGCATGCCGACGCTTAAATAGAAACAGACAGACGGACCAAAATATAAGGATTCCATTGTGTTTAATTAAAATGTAATACCCTCTGCAAGGGTATAAAAAATGTGATGTTAATGTCTGATTAAAAAAATTTTTAAGTGATTTCTTACTTCCGATTATCATCTGTTGCTGTGGGCTCGCTCTGTGGTAATTGTGACTTGCTGTGGGCTCTCTGGTGGTAACTGTCGCTGGCTGTGGGCTCGCTCTGCGTAATTGTGACTTGCTGTGTAACTGTCACTGGCTGTTGTGGTAACTCTCGCTTTTGGTAACTCTCATATTCCAGTTATAAGTGTTAGCTCATTTTACATTTTATACGTTACATCTCACAGGCTACGTTCATAATAACCAATAGTTTAGAGAAGTTTTTATTAATTTTCCAATACACCCCGCAGTGCTGTGTTATTATATATATAAAATATAATAAGTATAATAAATTATTTTTTACAAGAAGCAGCAGACAACAATTTCTAACCACACCACCAATTGTGACTTGCTGTGGGCTCGCTCTGGTGGTAACTGTCGCTGGCTGAGGTGGTAACTGTTGCTGCTTGTACATATGAATGATGAATGTTATTTGTTTTGTAATTATATGATTATTTCTTATGTATATATGAAACACTTATGTTTGTTGTTTGCGTATAATAATATTTTTAAAATTTGACAAAGAAATAAATTATTTATAAATACAATATATAATAAGCAGAGCTCGCAAACAACCGTCAACCATTTCAAAGTGTCCAAAAAAAAACCGATCATCTACGGACAATTTGAGTATAAAGAGAGAGCAAACACACTCAAAAGTGTTTTTGCTCAACAATTGTTCTTCTCAGAGCAAAACACTTTTTTGTCTGTTCTCTTTGGTTTGCTCGCTCACTGACTACTTTGATCGGACACTTTCGGCAAAACAGTCTTTTTTTATGTATGCGTGCTTTTGTGTGAGAAGCAAACGTACGCTACGCTTAAGTCGCAATTAGTTCTGCATAGAGGTTTAACCATTGCAGTTAAAATGGGTCGCAAAGAAAACAAAAAAGTATATTTGTTTTTCAAACTTGAAGATGGAAAATCTATTTGCAATGTGTGTGGTCTGCACATAACAAATCTGAGGCGCCATTTGACATGCGATACAAACGACCAAAATACAAAACATATAGACAAAAAAAGAAAGATTTGCATTGAGACAAATGAGCATATAATAACTTCGTCGCTGGTGAAAATTGTCACCACAGACGGCAGACCGTTTTTGTTATTGTATAGTGAAGGGTTCCGCAACATAGTGAATCCTATTTATAATGCGCTTGCCATGAACCACATAACATCGCGAAAGATAATGGATCACGTAAAGGAAAAAGAGCTATCTATGAGACGGGAAATAAAGTCCTTGGCAAAAGGAAAGCTTATCTCATTAAAAATAGATGTTGCCACTAGGATGGACAAAGCCATTTTAGGAGTCAACCTGCAGATGATCAATTCCTGTATGGAAAAAAGTGAAGTCATCATCAAAACACTTGAAATGATTCAATTATATGAGTCCCATACCGGTCGCTACATTGAGGAACGTATAATAGAGATTTTACAAGAATACGAAATAGATTTAGAAAAGGTTTATAGGTATGTACTACTTTCAGAACAACGTATTATAGTTAAAAACTAATTTAAAAAAAAATGTTCCAGCATAACTTCAGACAATGCACTATGGGCAAAAAGTCCGAAATTTGTGCATAAAGTATATTTTTTTATATTTTAAAAACTCAAAATTGAATGTTTTTTTCAATTATGCATACTCAAGAGAATATAAAAATGTTTCGAAAAATTTTTTAATGTTTGCGGTTTGAACTTGCCGCGCAAACAAAGTCAGCTGACCAATTGTTTGCTTGACTTATCGAAATACAACCGTAATTATCTTAAACTTTGTGCTATTGTTGCGGCTTGTTCTTTAAAGTGAAAACAATTTGGAAATATGGAAAATAGTCGTACAGGTATGTAGATTTAACGTTGTATGTTGGTTTATATATGTTTTGTATGTTTTGTCGTGTATCGTCAACTGTTGTTGGAGTATTTTTACAGCTGAAATTTAGCAAATGTAGTTGTGTTCTGTGGAGTGTTACTTATTCCAGGCGCGCGCTGGCGAGCAACTAAAATTGGTTTGTATATAAAAAAAAAAAAAAAAAAAAAACGGACGTGATGACTCTGCCGTAACGAAGTGGGTGTTGGAAAAAATTAACAAAAACCAAGTCAGCAACTCACACGTTGATCAAATTGAGAAAACTGAGCGCAGTTTCATTGCACACGTTAAGAAATATTTGCTTAAATGCAACCGTACGATGGCAAGGTTTAAAGTTAAGCATTCAAGGTGGCTTTCGCAGGCGATTATTATTACCTTGGATGAAGAGCTTACGGATCCATCTCCCTCTAAAATGGGTAGACCAACACTAAGTTATACCCAGACTGGAATGCGTTTGAAACATAAATTAGCAAGTGATCTTGCATCCGAAACAGATTTTTCAACGCAGCACTTATTACATGCTGCTTCTGTTTCCGCGAAAAAAACTAGAAAGGATGATTTTTTTATTGCGTTGAATGTAATCAGGGAAGAACAGACAGCGAACACGACAGGAGGCCGAAAATTTCCGGTGATTATTCCCCTTACCCCTGCAGAAGCATTGGCGTTTTTGTTGGAAAATGGACTTACTAAACAGCAGTACATCAACATGCACCATCTTAACAAAGCTCGTGGCTGCAACATTTTCCCCCCATATTCAGCCCTTCAAGTAGTCAAAACTATTTGCAGACCAACTCAAATAGAAATCTCTGAAAGTTCTGCTCAGGTTACAATGCAAAACCTTTTGGACCATACAGTCGATAGAATATTGGTCCTGCAAAAAGAGGTTGTATCTCAAATGAGAAATGTTACACGTTGCACGTATATAGTAAGCTTCGGATTCGATTTATCTACTGGTGAAAGCTTATATAAGCAGAAGTTTCGATCAGAAGAACCTGCTTCCCTGGATCTATCCCTTTTTGTCAGCACTATGATACCTTTAAAGTTAGTAGATGGAAACCAACAAATTATTTGGAATAATAGAGCGCCACAGTCTGTAAGGTTCTGCAGGCCGCTTAAAATTGAGTACGCAAAGGAAAGTCTTGAAAAAATATTAAGAGAGAAAGAATGTTTAGATATGCAAGTCGCCAGTCTAAGGGATTTCATATATAGAGAGGAAGGCAAAGAAATTGTCATTACATATAAACCATTATTGACACTTATTGATGGTAAAATACTTAACGCCTTAACTGGTACGCCATCAACGCAGTGTTGTCCAATATGTGGGGTCAAACCTAAAAAACTTCTCCAAACCACTGATTTTTACTCCGAATGTTTTAAGCCAAGGCCTTCGACTCTTCATCACTATTTCATGCGAGCACTCTGTTGATGTTGATAAGTTCAAGGCATTTTGTAAGGAAACTTTTTTATTATATGTTAATACTTATCCTTGGTATCCAATGTCACCGACGGTACATAAAATATTAGTACACGGCTGGCAAATAATAAACTCCTCTTTGGTTCCGGTTGGATGTTTAGGAGAAAATGCTTCAGAAGCAAGAAACAAGTACTATAAAAACGATAGGAAGTCACACGCCCGAAAAAATAGCCGTTTAAGCAATATGGCTGATGTTTTTTATAGAGCTATGGATTCTTCTGATCCACTTATATCCAGCATAAGTTTAAATGAAAGGCAAAATAAATTAAAGAAAAAACCGTTGCCGGCAGACGTAATAAATCTTTTAAGCTGCCCACCTCCCCAGAACAATGAAACAATCACGTCCGATACAGAAAATGAAGACTCTGACTCCGCTGACGATTCTGATGGTAATCTAGAATTTGAGTTAGACGATGAAGAACAATAAGCATATCTGTTAATAAAATTTTGAATTAATACATAGAAATTTTTGTATTTTTTCTTGGGTGTCTGAGGAGGTGTTGAAGGAGTGGTTTGATTAAAAAATAAAAATAACCAAAATTCTATATTTATATTTCACATTTTTATGCAAAATTTGAATGCTCTAGCTTTAAAATTGGACTTTATGCACAAATTTCGGACTTTTTGCCCATAGTGCAATGGCAGAAACATGGTAAGGGCTTTTGAAATTTTGAATGACGAGGCTACAGAGCAATCCCTGTTTGAAGATGATTGCAGCAGCGATGTATTCATGGAAAAGTTGGATTCCATAAACGTATCAAATGTACATCTTGTGCGATGCGCTGTACATACACTTCAATCGTACGTTTACGATGTCAACAAGCAAAGTGATATAAGCGATAATATTAGTAATTGCCGTAATTTGTGTAAAGCTTTGCGTACAGGAACCCATAGTTGAGTAAAAATATAAAATAAGAAAATAGAAATAAGTTTACAAATCAATAAAAATCAATGCCATTATACTATTCAATTTGTAAAGACGTACGCTAATGGAGCTCAAACAGAATATTCAACACTAGATGTTGCCACAAGATGGAATTCGACATTTACAATGTTAAAAACATTGTTGAAACTAAGAGAGTTCCTTGCTGCGGAATCGATTCCAACCTCGACTATTGACTGGGATTGAATCGAGCTTTATGTTGATGCATTTAAGGCAGTGATGGGCACACACACATACCGTCACAATTTTCACACGCATACAAGCACAACTTGCGTGCGCTGCGACGTAAAAAACGAAGTGTGCTCAGCACAGTGTACGCTGCAAGTTAACGTTCATTGTGTTTTTTAACTATTATACGTTTACGTTGTTCTTGAGATTAATGTATCCATATTAATTTCTAATTCTAATTTGTTGGCTGCTATTTATATGGATCCACGCATAAGCCTTGTTTTAACCAACATGTAAAAAATGTTAGCGAAGCAAAATTTAAAACAAACTGCATTCCGCATTTACGAACTGAAGCAAGCAAGCACGCGCCAACTAAGCCTGTATGTTTGAAGAATCCCGTTCATTGTGGTTATTTTAGTGTATATTGTGTGTTGTTTGTAGTAAGTGTTTTAAAGATATTGAGTTGTGTCTGTCATTAACTAACAAAATTACAAAACTAAAATGCAGAGATCCTAAATAATGTTTATGCTAATTAAAAAAATGTTTTGGTATTAATAGAATTTGGTATCGCAATCTGGAGAAGGATTGGGAGAAGATCCACCATCCGTCGCTACAACTAGCTCTGAGGAAAAGTCGCTGTTCGCTGCATATTTGGATGGAGGTCAATCGGTGTCCCAAACCCAAGGAGAGCCAATAAAAGACAAGTTGTCAAAATTATATACAGAAATAGAAAATTTTGATGTAGCAAATGGCCGTTTGCCATTAAATGCCAATATTTTAAATATTTTTAAGAACCTTAAATTTAAAATACCACTTTTGGCAGATCTTGCGCATGTGGTACTTGCTACCCCGGCCACTCAAGTATCCGTGGAAAGAGCATTCTCCGCCCTGCATTTTATTTTAAATGAGAGGCGCAGCTCTCTCAGTGCAGAAAATATTAATTAATTAATTAATCAACTTAATTATATTTTTGCGGCAATCTCCGTGTGTTTGTGTAGGCGCATATGCAATGAAAACGCGCTAAATTTTTGCCGGACTTGCGATTTATTGTGTGAATATATCCGTTAAATAGATAATAAAATTTATAATTATATTATTATTATAATATTATAAATTTATTAATTACTGCAACAATCGGAAAATAAGTGACTATTCTGTATTAAACCGGGAAATCAACTTAATTATATTTTTGCGGCAATCTCCGTGTGTGTGTGGGCGCATATGTAAATTTTGCCCGGACTTGCTATTTATTATTATAATTATTTGCTGTCAGAGAAAATGGCTATGTCTCTATGAACGTAACCCCTCTCGATGTTTATGGAGGCACATCTTTCAATCGCATGCACTTCCGCTTGGAATATGCTGGCGAATTTGCCTAGGGGTTCATGATATTTGAGCCGGGGTCCGCAGATCCCAGCTTCAGCACCCTCAACTGTTAGTGATCCGTCCGTATACCATCTAATAGCATGTGGTTTCACATTATAGGTGGTCGACAGACTAGTCCACTCTGCTTTATTACTGAGCTCCGTTTTAAAAACCTTCACGAAACTAAAAAGGGCCATCTGCGCATTTTGCGGAAAGGCCAACAGAGTGCCCGTTGCACTTGTGACAGAAGCGATTGCGTTCACTCCTGCCATTCTCATAATTGCCCTGTTCGCACTGTGTTTGATGAAAACATGCAGAGGCGAAAGTCCTAGCAGTACGTCCAGTGCTGAAGACGGGCAAGTACGCATTGCGCCCGAGATGCACGTGCAGGCAAGTCTCTGGAGTTCGGTTAGTGCCATCAAGGTCTACACGACTCGCCCAGACCACAGCGCCGTCGCTGATTAAGGCCTCACCATTGCTGTGTACATCCACAAAAGGATTTTAGGGACAACCCCCAATTTTTCCCTGCGAGAGATCTGCAACTCATTAGGGCCAGTGTGGCCCTACCATATGCTCGACATGCTTTTTCCATAGTAGTCTCTTGTCCAAGATTATCCCCAGATACTTAGTCTCCGTAGAGAGTGGGATTAACGTCCCCCCAATAGATATGGGTCTTGTGGATTTTAGCTTGTACCGATTTGTGAAAGCGACAATTGTGGTTTTTGCTGGATTAATATTCAGCCCCACGTCACTGCACCAGTCCAAGCAAAGTCTAAGATCCAGCGTAATTCTATCACATAGCGTGTTCACGAATTTACCTTTGCAGACAGGGTAATGTCATCGGCGTAACCTTGGCATTCAAATCCATTATCTGTTAGTTTAACTTGTAGCTCGTCCACCACGAGACTCCAGAGGAGAGGTGATAGGACACCCCCTTGTGGACAGCCTCTGGTGGTTGTAAATTTTGTTGACAGTGACTTCCGCTATTTTGGTTTCAAGGAGTTTGCCTAGCCAGAAAATGAGTCCTGGCTCAACCCCTTTATCCTGAAGCGCCCTAGCCACAACATCATGTGATGTGTTATCGAAAGCACCCTCTATGACCATGAAGGCACAGAGAGCAACCTCTTTGGCCCTCACTGAGCATTGGAGGCTGTTTACTAGATCTAGGATTGCCGATTCAGCTGACTTACCTTCTCTATAGGCATGCTGATGATCATGCAAGGGACTTGACATTAGATGCGAAGGGTTCTTAGCAGAAAGGATGTCAGGCTGATCGGCCTAAAGGATTTGGGGTGAAAAGGGTCTTTTTTCCCCACCTTCGGGATGAAAATCACCCTGGCCATCTTCCATGCTCTAGGTATGTAGCCCATAGCTAGACTTCCCCAGAAAATGCGAATAAGGAAAACCAGTAGCTGTTCTATCCCATTCTGAAGATGGACGGGATGGATTCCGTCCGTACCTGGGGCCTTGTAGCGACTGCGCGATCCAATAGCACATCTAATCTTTTGCTCTTTTATAATGGCTGCAGCCAGGCTAAGCTCTGCCTTCTCCACCTTATTTTCCGTAAAGGAACCATCTGCCTTTTTTAGACAGAGCTCAGACAGCACTTTGCCTTTCGAGATTGCCTTAAAGAATCTAACGGCTGCACACTGGACGGAAAGCCCGATTTTTTGGCATAAAGTCCAAAAAGTCATGAAAAGCTTTTGTGATTTTGATTTTATATATTGAAAATAGATATTCCAAACACACTTAATCGATAAATTAAACATGTAGAGTTGCGACCCTGGTGTTGTACCAGGGCGTCAAAGTCAAACATTATATCAGCGCTTTGTTTACATTTGCCACGTGCGAAAGTTTTTAAAAGTTTCAAGCTGTGTAATTTTGAACAGTAATTATCTTTAAATTATATTTCAAATGGATAATGAAGAGCAAGGTATGTTTAATATTAATCCCAAGTAAAATTGTTTAATATGTGTTATTTGTTGCTTATGTGTCTTGTGTTGTTGAACCGATTTATGTTGAAAAGTTTAATCCAGTGTTCGTGAATTGTGGAGTAGAACTAGTTCCCTGCCAATCTGTGCCACAAAGTAAATATGTCTCGTTTTGAATGAAAATATACAGTTTAAGAGAATAATAACTATCTTTGCGCAAATTTGCGCGTTTTCCGGAACGTTGAATGTATTGCAGCTATTTTTGTCTTCAGCAATTTTCAGTTGCTCGAAGCATGGAGCAACAAGAGGACAGAAGAGGCAATATCTGAGTGGATTTGCGGTCAAGTCGGATTGGATGATGATGACCTAAACACGAGAGCCAAAATTAATCAAAAAGCCAAAAGTTTTCACAATTACGTGCGAAAATATTTGCCAAAATGTGGCCGAAATGTTTCTAATTTTAAAATGAAGCACTCACAGTGGCTTTCGTTGGAATCATCAATTGAACTGGGTCCTCAAAGTCATGCTACAAATGTTCAAAGTAAAATGGGACGTCCCAATCTAGGGTATTCAGAAGCAGGCTCAAGATTGAAGAGAAAATTGGCCGCCGATTTGGCAATACATAATCCCGCACCTCTTCTGCTACACGCGGCGGCAGTTTCAGCAAAGAAATCCAACGATAAGGATACGTCAATGGTGCTCAGGAAATGTATGCAAGACGAAGAAAGTCCCAGCTATATAAAAAGAAAAATATTTTCATCTGATCCAGTTCCGCTTACACCACATGAAGCTCTAGCATTTTTACTGGAGAATTCTTTTTCAAAAAAGCAGTATAATAGTATACGAGAGATGGGGAAAAAACATTTTTGTGATATTTATCCTTCTTATGAAAAGGTACAGCATGCCAAATTAGAATGCAGGCCCAAAGATATATCAGTGACAGAAACCAAAGCTGAAGTTTCTTTGCAAAATTTATTAAACCACACTGTCAGCCGTATTCTTAATATGCAAGAAGATGTGATCAAGCGGTATAAAAATATCACAAGCGCCAAACTAGTGGCTAGTTATGGATTTGATGGATCAACAGGACAAAGCTTATACAAACAACGATTTTCAAATGAGGAACCCATATGCAATGACCATGCTCTATTTGTGACAAGCATTATACCCCTTAAGTTGATGGGAAACTTTGGGGAAAATATTTGGATAAATAGCTCACCTCAATCGGTCCGATTTTGTAGACCCCTGAAAGTCGAGTTTGTTAAGGAAACAAATGACCACATTCTTTCGGAAAAACAAAACTTGGACTCACAAATACAGAATTTGTCAGAGCTTGAATATTCAATTGCAAATGAGAAAATCTCTGTGAGTTTTGAATTGTATATGACACTAATAGATGGTAAGGTCTTGAATACTCTAACTTCAAACAAGTCATCTCAATTATGCCCAATTTGTGGAGCTGGACCGAAAGATTTTATGAGTATTACAAACCCATCCTCAATAAAATATATGCCAAAGCCTGGAAGTCTTCAGTATGGTATTAGTCCACTTCATGCATGGATACGAGTCTTTGAGTTTGTTTTAAAACTATCTTACAGAATGAATTTTAAAAAATGGCAAATAAGAGGTGAAAATAACAAATTGGAAATGATGAGTAAAAAACAATATATACAGAAGAGACTTCGCGCTGAAATGGGAATACTGGTAGATCAGCCCAAACAAAATGGTTTTGGCAATACGAATGACGGAAACACTGCGAGAAAAGCATTTTCTAATCCAATCCTTCTGGCATCAGTATTGGATATTGAGTTATTTATTATAGAAAGGTTCCACATAATTTTAATTGCAATTTCCTGTGAATTTCCGATTAATCATGTAAAATTTCAACAGTTCTGCGAAGAAACTTTTACATTTTACATAAATAAGTACTCATGGTTTCCAATGTCCCCTACCGCACATAAGATTTTAGTTCATGGATCCCAAATAATTCAAACATCTGTTATGCCTGTTGGATGTCTAGGTAAAAACGCGTCAGAAGCGCGAAACAAATTGTACAAGCGTGATAGGCGGTCACATGCTCGTCAGAATAACAGGCTAAACAATTTAACGGATGTTTTCCAAAGATCTATCGACTCATCGGATCCTCTTATTTCAAGCATTTTTTTAAACAAGAGATCGCATCAAAACAAAATGAAAGCATTACCAAAGGCAGTCGTGGAGCTTTTAGAAGCACCCAAATTTGATTGTGATCAAAACAACAACGATTCTCCAAGCGGTGACAGCGATGACAACGATGATTTAGAATTTAATTTGTTTCCATACTCATTAGATGTTGAAGATTTTTAAGAATGTATAATTTAAAAAATTTGAAATATTTGATCTGTTTTGTTAATATATTATAATAATATAAATTTAAATAATATATTGTGATAAATTTGAGCAGCAGTTCATTAAAAATGAAATCAAAGAGCTTTACATCAAAAAATGACTATTTCACAACTTTCCCTTATAGGGGCGGCATGAGTGGGCGTGGTCCGATCTGTTTCAAATTTTAAACAGTTACTATACACACTATTACTAAGAACTGTACGAAGTTTTAACTCTCTACCTTCAGGATTAGACTTTATGCCAAAAAATCGGGCTTTCCGTCCACTGTGGGCTGGTGTGGCCTGCTCTATGTTAGAGCAAAAACTCCGGAAGTGAGCGCGCTTGCTGTACCGGATTTCTTCGTTATATTCTGTTAGTTTCTAGGTGTACAACTCCCACCTGTCACCATTTTTTTTTGGCTGTATTAAACAGCTTCCTAACTTCTACCCGAAGTATCCCTAACTTTTTATTCCACCAAGGGTTATCCATGTTGGACTCTATGGAATTAGCTGGACAACTTGAATGGTAGGCATTCAGAATCGTCTCGCCCATGTCTACTGACAGTTGCTCTAGCTCTTCATGAGAAGAGATCCTCTTACTGTGGTTCAGTCTGCTCTGATTTAAGCCGAGGCAGGACTGGTAGAGCGTCCAGTCGGTACGCCGGGGATTCCTGATGACTTTACTAAACCTGAAATTACTGATAATGTCGAAGATGATGATCCTGTGATCCGACATTGACGGTTGTGTTGAGACCCTCCAATTGCTGACCAACTGAGTGGCCCCCCCGTTGCCTAAGGTAATATCAAGTATTTCGGTTCTATTTTTGGTGATAAAATTGGGTTCAGACCCCACATTGAACACCGTAAGGTCACTAGCTACATGATAGTCAAGTAGGCACTCACCTCTGCTGTTATTTCCCGTGCTGCCCCACGCTACACTGTGCGCGTTAGCGTCGCATCCCAGCAGCAAGGGGAGTCTATTGCTGCTGTAGTGTGCCACCAGATCCTGAACCTCTGTTGAAGGGGCTTCTGCAGTGTCTCCCGGAAAGTAGGCAAGTAGTAGGGAATTGCCGGTTCTAAACCATAGGAAATGCCGCCTTTTCTTATCACCTCTGTCACATTAAAATTTATCACATTTTTTCCATTAGCGTGAACCTTTTTCCATTAGCGTGACCTTTTTAATTAGAAAGCAAGATAAGAACCCAGGATGTCTAGGATCACCACCTAGAAGTAGGTCAAGATCAAAGGTCAAGTACATTAGTCGACCTCCTTGTTTAAGATAACACCATTCGTGCGAATCAATGAACAAAGAAGAAAAGGATAGAGACGTCATGTTTGCGCCTGTTTAATTCGCGCACGCACATATTAGATAGGAGTCAAGTGTGCGCCGGTTTGACGACGCTGCTTTGCACTCCTGCAGGCAGATCATAAACAAGGACAAGTAAAATCACAGAGCCGCTCGCATTGTTATGGTGAACTGTAATCCCAAAATAAACAGCAACATCCATTAGAGTCATAGCGAAAGTGATAGAGGGGAATGTGATACTGCTTATAATAATATACGGACGTCTATGAAATGCAGGTAGGATGTTAATTGATTGGTCCCCTTCAATGATGCATCCTCCGAGCCAATCCTATAAGCTTGTCATTTAAAATGTTTAGCGTCCTCTCTTTTTTTTCGTACACGCACTCAACTTTTTTGGTGCGTACGTTTCTAACCTTTGCTTATTTATATCTGTTTTGATTATTGGTCAACTGCTAGGAAAATCTTATGTCCTGGCTTGGCTTCAAAATCAATAAAAGAGCTAGTTTTGGTCAAATTAACGATCAGTAGCTCAGAAAATTCATAAGTGTAACTTCTAGTTTGGTTTTAAAATAAAGTGTTTTCATTCACTGGTGTTTTTTAATTTTCAAAAAGTAACCTGAAATAAAAATAAATTATGTCTTCAAACAATAATAAAAAAATTGTGTACACCACTGTGTCCCTAAACGCCTCAGCGAAATGCTTTAAGGACAGCGCAGCACCAAACACTCCAGGAACCTGGAGGAAAACGATTTGCAGCACAGCCTGCCTAAACGTTCTAACCGAGTGTTATGCAAACACTTCCGCCACCCATAACAACTTTCTTAACAACAACCAAGCCTACCTCAACACCATCGCCACCACCTCCACCATCTCAACTACGGCCACCACCCCTAAAATAAACAACACAGCCAACCACAACACTATCGCCACCACCTCCACCAAGACACCCATCGCCATCACCTCCCATTCTACGTGGTGTAGTACATTTAAGATTTTTGTACTTTTTTCAAAATGGACATTTAAGATCCAATACCCACAAAATGCGTGTTTTTATACCTCTATATAGTGCTGTCAAACAGATTTTAGGTGGGTTTAAAAACCGCATTCTCGCGTTATCGTTTGATAACAGGCGTGAGGAAATTCTTGATCCTCCAGAATTTCTCACTGATGCCTCATCATATTTAATTCCAATTATAGCCAACGTTTTATCTTTACACACATCGTGTAAGATAAATTTTGAGCTATTTTTGCGGAATACATTAAATTCCACCAAGATGAAATGAAATAAAGTCATACCAAACTCCTATGTGTGTTCTTACTGGTGGAAGCAATATAGAAGATGTCTATAATCTGCACGCTGAACTCATTCAGCAAAAAATGGATGAGTTTTAGGAAAGTGACAGCGGATGGACAATATCCCAAATTATTAGATTGGAATGTAATCTTAATAAATACACTCCACTAAAAGTTTCAAATTATATTGAAACTCCAAAAGTGTTGAGGGTTAAAAAGGCGATTATAAATGTTAGAAACAATGATCAATATTGATTAAATGGGCTTTAATATCAGCCCTGAAAGCACCATTCGATACCATCAATTCTGCGAGATGCATGAACTATGGCGTCAACATTAATAGCTCAAGAATCTATGTAAGTGATAAACTTACATTAGATTTTGAGGAGTTGGAGTTTCCGCTTCCGCTTACACAAATAAAAGTGTTTGAAAGGAGAAACTCCAATATCAGCATCAACGTTTTTGGATTCGATGAGGAAAAAGGAAAAGTGGTTGCCCCACTCTATTTATCAGAGGATGAACGGGAAAACCATATCAGCTTATTGCTTTTGGAGAGTGATGGACGAGCGCATTTTGTTTGGATAAAGAGTTTATCAAGGTAAGATTCATTACTAAAATATCTATTTCATTTCAATTTGCAGTACTAATAAATTTTCTTTTACTTTCATACTTTCAGACTGGTTAGCTCACAGGTAACCGCAAATAGCCATCAACTGTATTTCTGCAACACCTGCCTCAACTTCTCGCACAACGAGAAGTTGTCTTTGGAGCACCGGAGCAACTGCGGCAAGATGGTTTCATCGCTACCAACTTTCGACAAAGCAAGTCTTAAATTTAAGAATTTCATTTGTAGTGTATGCAGACTTCGAATGCATACTAACCCCCCTCAACTCGAAAGTGAGCGAGAATGTTACAGCTACATCTTTGCATGTGCCTATAGCATTCTCGCACTATATTAAGTGCTCCTTTGACCCATCCTTAGATAAGTTTGTATTAGAGACAGGTAACGATGCAGGTACTAAATTTGTCACATCCCTCATTAGAGGGAACCAAAATAGAATTAGATCTTCTTACTGATATAGATATGTATCGGTATATTCAGAGTGGTATTAGAGGTGGTTTGGTGCAGTGCTGTGAACGGTACGTAAAAACCAACCACATGTATATGGATGCGTATGACGCAAACAAACCATCCGAATATTTAATGTATCTAGATGCAAATAATTTATATGGTTGGGCAATGTCTCAGAGTCTGCAATACACTGGTTTTCAATGGATGAGTGAGACTGAGATTGCAGCATTAAATGTTGCTCAAATAGAGGAAAATTCTGAGTATGGATACATTTTAGAAGTAGACCTTAAATATCCCGATGCACTTCATGATTATCATAATGATCTAACCTTTGTCCGCTTAATCAAAAGCCTACACCACAAGCAAAGGTTTGCAAACTTGTTGCTGATCTTAGGTCAAAAACAAAATACCCTATCCATTACAAAAACCTTCAGCAGTGCTTACATAATGGTTTAATATTGTCAAAAATACATGAGTTTTAAAATTTAAACAGGCTCCTTGGCTTAAAAAATATATTGATCTAAACACTTCCCATAGAACATTAGCGAAAAACAATTTTGAAAAAGATTATTTTAAACTGCTTAATAACGCAGTCTATGGGAACACAATGGAGAACGTTGAAAAACGTAAAGATGTCTAAATTGTCACTTTATGGGAATCCACAACACGCAATCGATTAGGGGCACGTTCGCTTATTGCTAACGCTAGTTTTCATAGCTATGCGCAATTTTTTTAAGATATGCATGCTATTCAAATGAAGCGTCTCCATAATGTTTATGACAAACTAATATTCAGGTTTTACAGTTTTAGATCTTTCCAAATGGCAGATGTATGATTTTCATTATGACTATATAAAACCTAAATTTCAAGAAAAAGTCACCTTGAATTATATGGATACAGAATCCTTCATATATTCAATACAGACTAAAAATTTTTATGCAGATATTGCTGAAGATGTAGAAATAAGGTTTGATACGTCCGAATACCCTGAGGAGTTAGCTAAGTTATATGGGATTAAAAGTTGTGATAAAAAGGTTTGGGGTATGATGAAGAATGAGAACTGTGTCAAAAGAGTGCTAGAGTTTGTTGGTCTCAGAGCGAAAATGTATTCATTGTCTCTTGAGGGGGGTGGATGTATTAAAAAATCTAAGGGTGTTAAGAATTCTGCATTAGATAAACTTTCTATAAATAGTTATAAAGAATGTATATTTGATAAAAAGATATTCAAAGATGAAATGATGTTGTTTAGATCTAAAATCCACAACTTGTATACACATAAGATAAAAAAAACTACTTTAAGCTCAAATGATGATAAACGAAAAATCAGGTCTGACGGTATAAATACCTATACCTGGGTTCATTATAAAATTGGTTCCCAAATAACTTTATAGCTTTATAAACTGTAAAATAGAAAGAAAAAAAAAAAGAAAAAATAAAATAAAAACAACACAAATAAACAAATTTTTTTTTTTTTTGAGAAAATCTATCTAAGACAAAAAGAAATAATTCTGTAAAAAAAAAATATATATACATAATATTTAAAAAACCTGAAATAAAAAACCTGAAATAAAAACCTGAAATAAAAAAAAAAACATCTAAATAAAAATAATAACAACCATAAAAAAATTTGTTTGTTTTTTCGTTTTTATTAAATTATTAAATTTTATTTGTATTTAAAAATATAGTTAAAATAAATAATCTATTTCTCCAAGTATTTCGTCGAGGTCCGTATCATTTAAGAAGTCGTCCAACGGTTCCGGAGTACATGTCCGAAACGATGTATCGAAAACCGATTCATCTCGGCTATTGGCTCTGTTTGCTTCATGTAGCCTCCGGACAACGGGGGCAGCTCTCCTCATCATTGGGGGAGATGAAGACAACCTCAGAACCCAATTGTCCAGTGTGCTGAATTTCCTGCGGCGTCTCCTCGTGTCGACCATAGCCAGTGGGTCATACACGCGGAGTTGTGGCGGCATCTCCTGCCCGTTATCTCCGATGAGTTCCACCGACGGCTTCTTAATCACCCAACCAGCTAGGGTTTTGTTTGGGTTGAAATTTTCTTCGAGCTCATCTTTTTTTTTTTAAATATATTTTTATAAATATATGATGCTGCTGTTGCTGCTCTTCGATTTTGAATGTCTTAGTTGCGAACATGCACGACTTTTATACCCACCAGAATCGAGAAGTGGACAGTTTAGAGCACGCACAATACAGGTAAAAATTAAAAATTTGTCATCAACATCCTTTAAAAATAAAAGGAAAGTGCCACCAATGGAGTGATGCGATCAATACCTGTACGTTTACAGATGTTTATATATTTTTCCTAGACATGGTGTCAGTTGCACGGTAGGTTGCATGTTTCTTTGGCTGAAATGTCATAAAATACATAATACTATTTACACAGCAAATGCGCGGTTAATGGTTGAAGAATGTTACAAAAATATTATTTATGCTTGATTTTAGTTAGTATATGGTTATTTTAATTAAAGAAAGTACTTATTTAGCAATAATTTTTGTTAGTCCGGCAGCCTTTTTATAATGGCGGCAACTATTTGTGTTTATGTATGGGTATGGTATATATTTAATGAAATATATACATAAATGCATTTTTCTCAATAAAGCCGGGTCAGATTTTAATGATTAGCATAGCAAATTAATGGGGAAATCGCGGCCTATATCCCCAACTACCGTGCAACTGGGGCCATTATCTTGGAAAAAAGAAAAAAGTTAGCAACGATTTTCCTTTTTGAGTAAAATAATGCCACCTAGTTACATATATGGCGAACAAATAAATGGAACCACCGTCGTAACAATCAGCTTTCTGTTGGGCAACATTTCTGTTCATCGACGAATTACAAGTTCGATAGGCCTTCTGCTGGAACTTTTTGAGGTTAAATAACTATTAATTAATTTTCACAAAAACTCTGGGTCAGATCTTTATAAAATTACTTGTTATAGCTTCTCCAAAAATGTAGCTATAATTCGGTATATGCCACTTATGAGGCCATTATCTCTGAGATAAATAATTAAGGCTTGAGAACCACGCATATATTTTGGCGGTCGTTTTGTATGGAGCTTGTACTGAGGTAGCTGCACTCTTTCTAAAATTTCTCAAAAAAGCTGGGTCAGAATTCTATAAATTTTTTTTCATAAAATAGGTGAAATTTCGGGCTTTAAGTGGATACTATCCGTTTTTGAGGCCATTATCTCTGAGTTGAGATATTAAAGAAATGCTGGAAGTGTGATTTTTCAATCACATGTTTTACACATTTTAAAAGCTGGAATTTGCAAAACGATGCATAAAAACAATAAATAATACATTTTTTAACATTTCTGCATCAATATTTATTAGGTTTCATTCAGAAAAATGTTTAACAATGCTAATGATCATACGTGGTTCCGACTCATGAACTAAATTCCAAAAATCGTTGCTGGCGAACCGTTGCTAACTTGACACACATCTCACAATGATCACATTGCTCATACTACTCACTTGCTCTTTAGCTCACTTTCTCAGTCAGGCTGCTCAGTTGCTAACATTTGTTAATTTGCTTTAAAACTGCCATTATTCTGTCCATGATACAATTACACAAGGTAGTCCACTCGGCTGCCGAAGTCGGTCGGTTTTTGGTCCCCTATTTTCAGTGCGTGCCCGCTTGTCGAACTGAAAGGTTGTGTGCGGACGTTTTTTTGTCAGAGCTTTAACCCTTAAGCGCCCAGTTAAAAAATGTCTTATTGCAGTTTTTGTCGCAGGCACGTGCTAGGCGTAAAGCTTTTGCATGTTCCAAAATGCATTGCGAAGAGAACTTTGTGGGAGCAGTCTCTGGGCTGTAGCCTTATTGAGAGCTCAAAAATTTATTTTATTTTATTTATTTATTTTAAAATACGCATATTTTTTAGAATTAAGAGCTTGAACAAAAGAATGGCCGTTCAACAACAAAAATAAAGAATAATGTCCAATTCAAAACTAATAAAAATAAAATTATAAACACTTCATTTCTTGACATAACTAAGGAAACTTTTTGCCCCATGTGCGGGTTAAATGACGCACTTTGTAGCCGTTTTACTCACACTCACTAGTTAACGCTCTTTCACTCGCACTTATATCAAGGGACTATGATTTTGCCGAGTGGACTACCTTGTGTAGTTGTATCATGGTGTCGGTTCTTTTGCTGGTAAATGCTGTGCATGGACAAAGAAGAATATGCGATAGAGAGAGAGAAAGAGTTCTTAAGTAAGAACGCACAGGCTAGATGAAACGATCGAATTAAGCAGTTGATACAGAACGTTCAAGGTGAACAGACGCAAGCGCATCGAAGATCGAGAACAAAATTATAAATTGGCACCGACAATGGGCACGGGGCTCGCTGATCGTGGTGAGACACGCAACGAAACCACTGCGACTCCGACATATATATATATATATATATATATATATATTGTTAACATTTTATCTAGTTATTAACGTTAGTTTTGACGTTATAGACAGAAAAATGGCAGTTTTAAAGCAAATTAACAAATGTTAGCAACTGAGCAGCCTGACTGAGAAAGTGAGCTAAAGAGCAAGTGAGTAGTATGAACAATGTGATCATTGTGAGATGTGTGTCAAGTTAGCAACGGTTCGCCAGCAACGATTTTTGGAATTTAGTTCATGAGTCGGAACCACGTATGATCATTAGCATTGTTAAACATTTTTCTGAATGAAAACTATTAAATATTGATGCAGAACTTCTAAAAAATATATTATTTATTGTTTTTATTTATCGTTTGGCATATTCCAGCTTTTAATATGGGTAAAACGAGCGATTGAAAAATCACACTTCCAGCATTTCTTAAATATCTCAACTTAGAAGGGATGGCGTCGAATGCCACTTATAACAAATTAAAGCCTTTTATTTCACCTACTTAATAAAAACATTTATATAAAAATTAAACAGCACTTTTTTGAGCGAATTGCGAAAGAGTGCATCTAATTCGGTTTTAGCCCCATACAAAATGACAGCCAAAATATATGCGTGGTTCTCAAGCGTTAACATCTTTTCTCTGACAGCATGGCCCCGAATGAGCCATATATTAAATTAAAGCTACATGCTTGCAGAAGCTATTAAAGGTAAATTTCAAAAAGTCAAACAGCCAGTTTTTGAGAAAATTAATTAATTGTTAATTGACCTTAAAACGCCTATCGAGCTGGTAGTTCGTGCATGTACAAAACCGTTATCCAACAGAAAGCTGACTGATATGGCGGTGGTTCCATTAATATTATCACGGCCGACAGCTGACCGGTGCATAATATGCATGAAATTGCAAACAAAGGCTACCGGACTAACAAAATAGTTTTCTAAAATTAGCTTTCATCAATTAAAATAAACTAATACTAACTAGAATCAAGCATACATATCATTATTCTAACATTCTTCAACCATTTACCGCGCATTTGCTGTGTAAATAGTATTATGTATTTTATGACATTTCAGCCAAAGAAAAATGCAACCATGCATGTAACTAGGTGGCACTTTTTTGCCAAAAAATTTAAATTGTTGCTAACATTTATATATTTTTCCTAGACATTAAGTCAGTTGCTTGGTAGTATGGGTTGAGGGCATATTTTTCTCATTCTTTTGCCGTTTAAATTAAGAAAATTAAACAGCACGTTCCTGAGATATATGCATTTATGTATATACTTCATTATATATGACATATTCTTATTAACTATTAAGTCCAGCATTTCAGGACATAAATAATTATTCATTTGACCGAAATTTTCACTATCTTGTAAAACAAGTTGCTCTACTTCTGATAGTATTTTTTGAAATTTCTGTCTAAATGGACTTTTTTCAGCAATAGACTTCAATGTTTGATCTTGAATAACATTGATGTTTTCTGCCAATGATATACTATCCATTATTTCAATTGTGGATGGCTGCCTAGAATAATTAGTAAAATAATTAATGGCATCATCAACATTTCTATCAATAGTTGGAAAGAGAAGAAAGATTGCAATATATTTGAACCATTCTTCTAAATCTGCAGCTTGATTTATTGAGTAAGAACAGCCTAATACGTTTCTTAAAAACGTTCTGTTACGGCACATAACTTTGCAGTAGTGGCTTGTACAAAATTAAACACAGACTTTGGGCAAAGTGCTACTAATATCATATAAGAAATAAAACAAATTTCGTTATACGTTGCAAGATCTATATTTTTATATTCTTTTAAATTCACTTTTGTCTTTCGTTGGTGACTGTTGTGTTTTTGAGCGCTCTCAATAAGTTATTGTTTTCTTGTGTTTGTGCACGGAGTGTTACTTGGTTTTATTTGGTAAACGATTTTATCAGTGATCGCAAATATACGTTGTTTATATTTACATGTGCATAATAATAGTTGCTGACTTAAATTGCATTTGAAGTCGCAGCATAACCAACACTGCAGTTGCTTTAAAAAAAAAACATAAGTACATACATACGTATATTTGCATTTGCTTATTCTGTGCTTGTTTTGTGTTTTCCACTAACAACAAACAGCTTGTCTAATTTCTCTTGCTCTTGCACTCCAGCATCAGTCCTCTCTAGCTTACGTCCGCTCTTATCTGAAGCACTTTAGTTGTATCTGCCAACGCACTCTAGTTCTCTCGCTCTCTTAGTTTTCACCGTTTTATCGTGCTCATTGCATCAACTTCTTCACACTTACTTTCGTGAACCCTACATCTTTTGATAAAGCATAATACTTTTTTAATTTTTATTTTTCAACTTAAAATCAATATGCTACTGTGCTGCAGCAACAACTGTAAATTGGTTGGATCATCCAACCAAGACTTCATTATGTGCAGATTGTGTGACAATGTGATACATATGAAGTGTGTTGGCTTTACGGCCAAAATACGGGACTGCTTAATTGCAGACATAGGCCTTAAATAGTTTTGTCAGGCCTGTAATGGTGTCGAAAAGGATTCTGCTCAATTTATGAGACAGACCTATGTAGGTTTTAATACAATGCACACTGCATTTAATAACCTTCATAACTCCTTTAAAGAGTTGCAGTCGAGCTTCAAAAAAGGCAAGTTGTTGAGTAATTCGCCGAAGCGTAAAAAGACTTCGGGGCCTAATCCACTCAGTCTTCCTCCTGTCTTGGTCACCACTCCCCTTTTGGTGCCAATCACTAATCCCCCAACGGGTTCAATTGCTAGCCCGTTAATGTATTTTAGCTCGCCGGCAAGAAATCCCAACAATAATCTTTCCCCGATTTTAACATCCGAGCCTATTAAGCCTACCGAAGGTACACCGGGGCCTCACAAGCCTCTTGTTGTTGTGCCCTTGAACAAATTTATTTTCGTGTCTAGGCTAGCATCCTACACTTCGTTGGATGATGTTAGTGTCTACGTTAAAAGTAAAATAGACTCACCACTTATAACTGTTGAAAAGTTTAAGTTTAAACAAGCCCGAACCATATCTTCGTTCAAATTGAGTGTTCCGCCCGAACTTTTCTCAACAATTTGTTCTGGAAAGTTTTGGCCACCTCAGCTCATTGTCAAGGAGTATGTGAATAGGCGTAAAATTAATAATAACGATAGTAGGCTCAGTAGTGCACCAACTGTTAGCTATACTGTTGCCTCAACTTCGGCGGCAAAAAACTAACAAAAGTAGTTAGCTTGGCCTATCAAAATGTTCGAGGCCTTAACACTAAACTTTCTTAACTATATATTACTTG